>OU503037.1:30143765-30162563 GCA_912172775.2 Fraxinus pennsylvanica | reverse complement strand
GCAACGTAAATCGATTTATCCAAAATTCTAATGCCTAATATGAATACATTCACAAGCACCATCTTGGCGAATCTTGAGTTTTGAGAAGCTCTAGCTCTCACTAAATTGCTTTTATTGAAAATAATTTTGAGCACGCAGATTTTTATTTATATATTTTGATTATAGAGGGGAATAAGAAAAGTAGGATTTTATAGCTATAAAGTCTTAAATAAATATGTTTATTATACACACACTATAATGGTCTTAAATAAATACATTTATTATATAGTGTGTACTAACACAAAGTAACTATGCATCTTTTTGCTCATTTATTTACATTAATAATTGGAAGAATAGCTATTTCTCAATCACTTTCAATTATGGATTGAATTTATTATTTTCAATAGAATTGTTTAGGAATGCAATATTATTTTTAATATGTAATATTAGGTTTTAAAAAATTTAACCGTATTAGTAATATTCTTTTAATAATTTTATATATTAATATTAATTGATGTAATAAAATACGCCATATTAATTATATATGTAGTATTATCATAATTTCTTTTAATGATATGTAATAATGTTTTTATGAATTATGTACTAATAATTAGTAATAATTGTGTTTAGTGAACATTAATTGATTAAGTTTTTTAGAGCAATATTAATTATTAATTATCTCATTTAGAGGAAATAAATTGAATCATTTGGTATTTCTAATTGACCTTTGTATTCCGTAAGTAATTATATATGTGGTATTATTATAATTTCTTTTAATTGTATGTAATAATATTTTTATTAATTGTGTACTAATGTTTAGTAATAATTGTGTTTAGCGAAAATTAATTGAATTATTTTTAAAGCAATAATAATTATTAATTATGTTATTTAAATGAAATAAATTGAATCATTTGGTATAATGTAGTTAACATTTGGTATTTCGTAGTGAATTATATATAATTGTGTACTTATAATTAGTAATAATTGTGTTTAGTGAAAATTAATTATCTTAATTCTTGAAAGCAATAATAATTATTAATTATCTTATTTAGATGTAATAAACAGAATCATTTGGCATTCCCTTTTTATCTAAACTTAGATATTCATATGTAATTGTTGATTAAAACAGTTTTTAAATAAGGGCAAATAATAAATGTAATATATTAATACAACCTTTCAATTATTGTTATTTTTTTCTTTTTGTAAACCATGAGGATATATTGGGCATATATGTAAATATGTAAGGGTAAAAGTGGTATTTAAAAGTTTATCCACAACCACCACTTTTAATATATTGTAGATTATGGGGTTGTTTTACAAAGTTTTTTTTTTTTTAAAAAAAAATTAGTATATTTTAATAAATGTTAATGAAATATGTGGTTGAAAAGTTGATAAAATTTTTGATCAGGAAATGTGTGTTTTGAATTAATTGTTGATTTTAATATTAATTTTTTAGTAATTTTTTAAGCTAAGCACTAATTATATCAGTACAAATTATAAAAGAAAAATCTTCATTTTGTTCTAAGCAACGAGTACTTTTCTCAAAAACATGATCCTTCGTATGCTACTAATGTTTATTTGAAAATGTGATTTTAATGGAATCTTGATTTTTTTTTTTGAATTTTATGGGATCATAATCTTCGTAGAACTGTTCAGAATTTTCATTTTAGCTCTTGTTTGGCAAGAATTAAAATCAAAATTTCAATAGACATTGATAAAAATTGATGAAATGTGTGGTTGGAAAGTTGTGGACTCCATTAAAATTAATTGCTGACTTTAACTTAAATTAAAATCTAAATTTTAATTTTTACCAAACGGGGGGCCGATTTCATATATGGAGATTTGTCTTTGGTCTTCCAAATTGACATTTCGTATGGTGAAAAGATTATAAAGCTTGTCAACATTCCATAGAGGTTAGGAAGTCACCTCTACAATCACCACGTCCGTGAATCAAGCTTTATACTATCATGGCCAAATTGATCTCGATTAATGAAAGCCAATTCAGAAGGACGAAGTTATTATCGATATAACTTCTATTGATAAAGAGGGTGTGACATTCTATTTAGAAGGTCATTTTTGAAAATATAAATGGATATGAAATCGACAAGAATAAGAATATGAATGAAATCTTGTTTCTATTCTTATATAAAATTTGACGAAGTTAATTAAATAAAGATTCTAGTTTTGATGTAATTAGCACTTTAATGTTCCCAATCTTTAATTGATACTTGTTTAAAGCATTTGTGATCAAAGTGATTGCAATGTTTCTAGATATTTAAATTTATTTTTAAGTCAAAAATTTATTTGGTGTAGCTAAAAATCAGATTTTCAGACGCTCTTTGGGCTCTATTAAAATTTTGATGCATTTTTCGCTCTCTTCTTTTCAACTACACATTTTACAATAAAATAATTTTACACGTAAATTCAAATTTTTCCTTCTTTTATAAATCATACATTTTTCAAAAAATCATTATTTTGAAATACATTTTTTCCAAAAATTGATTTTAATGAAGCCCAAACAAGGGTTTAGTAAATTTTGATAAAAATGATGTAATGTTATGATTGAAAAATTGATAAAAATTGTGTGTATTATAAATTAACTTTAAATAAATAATATCAATTATTGTTTTGAATTAAATTTTTATCAAAATTTTAAATCTCAAAGAGAGAGAGAGAGAGAGAGAGGATCAATGGAAAGAAACAGTTATTGGTCCCGAAGTGTCAACTTCGACGCGAAAAAATTCCCGTAAAATCCATACAGTTAACACTTCGTGTCGTCGCCCCCTTTGCCAACATTTCGCCTGTGATTGAAAACCCTAAATTGCATCGTAATCTTGATCCTGATTCACTATCCCCATTAAAAAACTACTCCATTTCTTCGTTCAATCTTTGTTAATGGACGGTGTTTCGAGATTCGAGAACACTAAGCTTCTGAGCTAACAAGGCAGCAATGCAGCACGATGACGCAGCGGCGAAACCGCTGCCCCCTTTTATCCTCGATCGGTTCAGGGCCATGGTGAAGGAGAGAGAGGAAGAACTTAGGGTTTACTGTTATGCCAGCGACGACGCCGTTTCTCCCTTGAGCACTGATGAAATTGTTCGGCTTTATGAGATTGTGCTATCGGAGCTCACCTTCAATTCCAAGCCCATAATCACTGATCTGACGATAATTGCAGGAGAGTATAGATCGCACGGTGAGAGCATCGCAGATGCTATTTGCGCTAGGATTATTGAGGTATACCATCCGGGGTATTTTGGAATTCTAGACCGGTTTTGTAGTTCTTGACATCTTGTAATTTCTGATTTAATCATTTCAAGTGTGTTGTTGATTAGTCTCGCTGTAGTGTTGAAAGTGAAATAAGATTGAATTTCTCTCTCTATCTCTCTCTCTCTCTCTCTCTCTCTCTCTCTCTCTCTCTTGTTTGTTTTTTCTTTCTTGTTGAGTTGATTACAAGCAAAACGGGCTATTGAATGCATGAGAATGTCATACTGTCTGGCAGCATGGAATTTGACTGCCCATTTTGATTTTGTTTTTATTAGTTGCTGTGTGGGATGTGATGCTTAGGACCGTGATGTTAAGGCTGCAGACCTGGATGGTTTATGAATTAGGCACTGTCACTCGTTTAATAGCTGACCCGGTCTGCACAATTTATAGCCTCGATGATCCTATTTTTGAGCGAAATCTAAGATATTAGTTTCTGTAAGAATTCTTTTTTAAGATATTTATTGTAATAATTGTTGTATTTCAATAATTATTGCTGTGTTCCTTTCCCTCTTTTCTGGGTATTAGCTACACATTTGGATATGTACTGTTTGGAGGTTAATGTTTTTGTGGACTTCACAAGTTTACTGTTTTTATGTTTCATCCTCTGATTGTCTTTTCCAGGTTCCAGCTAAGCAAAAGCTGCCTTCTTTATATCTTTTGGATAGCATTGTAAAGAATATTGGCGGTGAATATGTTAAGTATTTCTCTGCCCGCTTGCCTGAGGTGAGTAAATTAATTGTGGGGGTGGTAGTGCAGGCTCATTATATATGTTACCTTTACCTTAAATGGTTCTGATATGTCTATGATTTCTCATTTAAATTGAATTGCAAAAAGGTTTTCTGTGAGGCCTATGCACAAGTCCACCCCAACATGCATCCTGTAATGCACCGTCTTTTTAATACCTGGTCAACGGTGTTCCCAACATCAGTACTTAGAAAGATTGAGGCACAGTTGCAAATTTTGCCTTCTGCGAACCATCAGTCTTCCGATGTGACTCTCTTGAGAGCTTCTGAGTCTCCACAGCCCACACATGGCATACATGTTAATCCAAAATATTTGGAATCCCAGCATCACTTTGGACGTTCTACTGTAGATAATGTAAGCTTTTAGTGAAGTCTTTATTGTTTTTACTATTTACCACTCTTTTTCCTTTCTCTGGTGAATATCAGCTTAACCATTGTTGTAGAATAGTTATTTTCAGTTTTTATGTTGTAAATGCTATTTCATTTTATATTATCAGTCTAACTACCTTCAAAAATATAGATAGCAATGTTAGGATATTATCATTGTTTTCCTTCCTTGTTGGTTTAGTAAGCTAGCAGTTGTACTGATTTGTTAATAAATACTATCGGGGGACAAAGAAAATTCGCAAAACGTTGAATAAATTCTGAACTGTATTATTATTTGGGAATGGAAATGGAGCAGTTGAGCCTTCTCCGTTGCCGGATCAAGGCTAAATCTTTTTCTCGTATTTTTCTTTTGTGTGCCTTGTGGCCTCATGTATGATTCTTGGGAGATTTTAGGACCACTATCATTAGTTTGTTGCTTTGGTGGTTTATTTTTACATACTCTAAATAGTTATGTGGTACAAATTATTTATCTGAGACAATCTATCAATGATAGGCAGTGTCATCATATATGTAGGCTGATACAACACCATAAAAATTCAAGAGGCGTAAAATACTAGAAAAGTTCTGACGCTAAATGTCTAGGATGCGTCAACTCAGAAAAGATATATATTTGATATAGGCCTGTGAAAGATTTAATAATTCCAAATTAAGAAGGTATTATCACCTATTATGACAAGGAGGGAGCAATTTATTGGACACATTCTGGAGGGTTGGATATGGTTTCGTCCTAGAGGGTGTGACAGTGTTGCTTTGGGAACATTCATTTTCAGAAGTGTCCCCTGCACCATAGGTCATTAGCGAACGAGTCTTAGTTGATGTGACTCTATGATGTTAGGCAGTTGTGAATATCATTTAATTGAGTACATAAGAGCTAAGTATTAGATGGAGACCAATTGTGGAAAATAAATTGTTGCACCTAATAAAGGAGCTATTGTAGTGTGGATCCTGACTTATTTTTTCATTTTCTTCAATATTATTTATTACTGTACTCCATCGACCTCCAATTTTAATGTATCTGCTATTTTGATCATGTATGGACTTTAGTTATCACCTTTTCCTTGGGCGTTTTCATGCCGCCTCACTCCCTTTTAAGATCCTTCCTTAAATTTTTGTGCTATTTTTGTCTAATTTATCCAATGTTCTTGGCTGCCTTGATCTTCCTGTAAAGCAGTGATGGAACAAATGGAGTGGCGCGAAAGTATTTATGTAGTTGACCCCAATTCAATTGAGTGTAACGCTTATTTGTGTTGATCAATGTTGTTTGAGTGGTGCGAAAGTATATATGTAGTTGACTCCAAATTTATTGAGTAGGCTTAGTTTGCATTGATCAATATTCTTGGCAATTTTTTGTGAGTATACTTGTTTATTGATGAAATAACTGTTTTTTTTTAAAGCAAATATTGGAATTTTTAAATATAAGATTCATGTTTTCTGAGTGCTTTATATAGTGGCTTGTTAAGAACTAGTGAAAATATGTTTTATTGTAGATTACCTGTGGTAGAACTTCAATACTGATATAATCTTGTTAGAAACCTTCCATGGTAGCAGTATGTTCCTCATAATGCCATTTTAATGGTTCTTCAGGTTGGAGCTGGAGGTCTAAGCTCCTCTACTTATGGAATTGAGCATGACAGGTCATTGTCACCATCATTTGATGAGTTTGATGCGGATAGTCTTCGCAGGCTACCTGCTGAAAGAGCATCTCCATCTCATTCTGGCTTTGGTTATGGGCTTCGCAGAGTGATGGGTACAGATGAAAAGGCAAGTGAATGGCGAGCAAGAAATTGGCGTGATGCTTCCAGTCACCGGCTTAAAAATTCAGCTGTATACAGTTCTGAAAATGGAGTTGATCTTCGAGGACCTAGAGCTTTGATTGATGCTTATGGAATTGATGAAAGGGAAAAAAAATTCAACTTTGGACATCCAAATTTGGATGTAAATGGTGTTGACGAGAAGGCATCTATCAAGACATGGAAAAACACGGAAGAGGAAGAATTTGATTGGGAAGACATGAGTCCTACTTTAGGAGATCGAAGTCGGTATAATGAATTACATTCATCATATGTTCCATTAAATGGTAACTTGATGGAAAGACACTGCTTTACTACACACCATTCTGCACCTTTTGCGACTCATTCCAGAAGCAGCTGGTCTAAGATCCAATTTTCTTCAGCTGCTGATTCTTCTGTCATTAAGGATGTGCCCCATAGTGTATGGTTAATATACTTTGTCTTTCTCCATCCTAATATTCTTTTGGCACTGCCATGAGATAATCTTGTCGTTGATGATGTTTCACTATATGTATTCTAACATTTAAAGATTTGGGCGTAATTACATGCGATAGCTACCTGCATGTCAAATGGTTATTTATGTGGATGAGGAAAGTTATTTATTGCTTTATGAGCTTCTCTTGATCTGATCAGTTCTTTCCATATGTGCAGCTTTTTCTTGTCCAGGGGTTTCAGTTCTTTCCATATGCGCAGCTTTTTCTTGTCCAGGGGTTTTCAAGCTACCTTTACTCTCTTACAAACGTTGCAATCTTCTATCAAATAGAATTTCAACATTGCTAACCTCGTTTGGCTAATTTATAATAGTAAGAGGAATAGTAGTTGGTCCACAAAATGTGTGGATAATAACGAGTAGTAGTTATGAATGTGTGACTGAAATTTATATTTGACTTTGAATAGATTTATAAACCAATATATAAATTGTATCCAAATGGAGGCTTAGTCTATTATTTACCTTTATCGGTATCAGACTATGACCTAACATGCATGGATATCTTGACTCGGGCTTCTTAAAACATTATATTTTTTGATGCGGGGTTTTCTTGAAACTACTGAAGGTACAATCATTTCTTTTGTTTTTCTTGGCAGTCTGGTCATGGAGTAATTAGCAAGATTACTGGACTCTGCACACCCACAAGTCAGATTAATGCTTCTAGTTCTGCTCGCGAATCCTGGAATTCTCCTCACCATTTTAATTCCAAAGGAGGTGGTTCCTATTCTGGAACTGTAAGTTTTTCCTCAGCTGGTGAGGTAAAGCCCCCAATAATGGGCAATTTCCCCAGTAAAGACGGAAGATTTAGCAGGCCCCCGGATGTGGGGTCCACGATCAGTTCTATGTTTGACTCTCTATCTCCAGAGATTCCATCAGCTGATGCACCAGCTTTAACAGAATCATGGCTTCCTGCAAAGTTGCAGAGTTCATATCCACTGCCTTCACTTGCTGCTCTTCCCTCGCAAATGCACAGTAGAGGTCAGTTTAACACTATGAGTTCTGGTAATGTCATAGTTGATCAAGGTCTGAACAAGTCAATTCACTCTAAGCAGCATTTCAGTGGCACTAATAGCATGCCACGAAGCAAATTGCCTCAATTTCCTATTCAGTGCCCTGGATCATTCCCCTTGAATCTGCAAAGTTCTGCACAAGCTACTCTAGTACAGCCACATTTATTAAAGTCTCAGGGGGTTCGGCTAAATCTGCCTCTTCCTTCTTCAGCGTCAGGCCTTTCACATGCAACAATACAACCTCTGAATCATGGATACGCTGCACAGCGGCATGATCCTCCTAGTGATACTGCCTTGCGTGATATAGTTTTGGGTTCGCAGTCATCTTTGCCGATCAATAATGCTCCATATACAATTCATTCACTTGGGATGCCATTAGCATCTTTACCGCGAGGGCCGCCTCTTGGCACAGCACAATCATTACCTATTCAACAAAATATAGGTCTAGTTGCTCCTAGTCCCTCAGCTGGGGCTGCACTTTCTGGTTTAATTAGTTCTCTGGTAGCTCAAGGTTTGATATCATTATCAAAACAGGTATGCATTTAGGTCCTCTATCATGTCATTCACTTCTTGACTTGAGCACTTAATGAGGGAGAATTATTCACAGCCATCTGATACAATGTATAGGGTTCAGTGGGTGTGGAGTTTGATCCAGACCTTCTTAAGGTGCGTCATGAATCTTCTATAACTGCTTTATATGCTGATCTTCCAAGACAATGCAAAACATGTGGCCATCGATTCAAAAGCCAAGAAGAGCACAGCAAGCATATGGATTGGCACGTGAACAAGAACCGAACATTAAAAAATCGTAAGACGAAGCCTTCTCCCAGCTGGTTTGTGAGCATTAGTATGTGGCTTCATGGTGCAGAGGCATTGGGAACGGAAGCAGTTCCAGGATTTTTGCCTGCTGAAAACATTGTGGAAAAGAAGTATGAAGAAATGGTGGTTCCTGCTGATGAGAATCAGACTGCTTGTGCTTTGTGTGGTGAGACTTTCGATGATTTTTATAGTGATGAGATGGATGAGTGGATGTACAAGGGGGCTGTATACATGAATTCACTGGCTGGGTCATCAGAAGGGATTAACAGGTCTCAGTTAGGTCCTATAGTGCATGCTAAATGCATGTCTGACTCTCGTGTGATTCCTGCTGAAGATGTTACAAAAGATGAAGGGGTATGTTGTTTTCCACTATTCTCTTTTATTTCTCCTTTATACTAATTCGCTTTGTTCAATTTTTTGTTTCTAAGATAAATGTTTTTCTTTGTTCTTGATATTATCTAGCGCTTAAAAGATATGGATTGATCATGTTGGTCTTGAATTGGCCCTTTTGGTATTATTAATGAGACGATGCATATAATTTTCCAACTTGGAATTATTCTTCATGTTTCCCTTAGGACTTGACTAGTGATTTTGACACTTCAAGCCATGTAACATAGAGAACAAAACAACTTTTTTTTTTTGGACATTAGATATTACAGATTCAACGAGATTTATGTTGGCATTACCCTAATATGGGGTGCATGCTCACTTTGTGGGAGTAGCCCACTGCCTGAGTAGCTATTGCTAAAAAAATATATTTCTCGTAGACCCACATTTAGGAATCCATTGCCCCACCAACTAAAATAATACTTCTTTTTTTGGTTACTTTATATATATATTTTGGTTTGTTTGCATACTTTGAATTGTTCTATTATAAATTATGAAGATAATTTATGATTTAATATGGGCTTATGCCTCAAAACACCTCACATCATGAAGGAACTATGCCTCTACCATATTACGTCTTTTGAAACATTGCAACATATAGTAGCAATAAAGAAATGGTTCTTTATATTGATCATATCTCATCTAATATCATTATAAATTTGCAGAGTTTCTCTTCGATTTAAAGTTCATTTTGAATATCTTTAATACTTCCTCCGTCCCACAAAGATAGATTTGCTTCCATTTTGACATTTTCACTTACATTTTTCCTAATGTACCCCTACATTGAATAATTGTTCAAATAGGAGTAGTTCATATTTGTTGATAACAAGTCACATTAAATAGAGACGTATTAGAATACTAAAAAATCAACTATATTCTAAATAAGGAAAGTGACTTATAATTTGGGACAAATAATTAAAAAAAAAAGAAGCAAGCCTATCTTAATGACAGATGGAGTAATATTTCTAGAATGGTGCGGTTTCTATTTTGAATTGAAAATTTTTTTTTGCAATAGTTGCCTTAAAATAAATATATCTTGCATATGTATCTAAGTATCTTGGTGAATTCTTGTAAGTAAACAAACTTGCATTTATATTGTTTATAATCTTGCCTTTCTGAATTAAATTCATAGGTGCTGATATTTGTTGTTTTGGTGTTAACTATTTTTTTATGGAACCATTGGGTTTATTCAAACATTACCATGTTGATTGCCAACATTTTATACTGTAGGGAATTAAAGAAAAAGTTTCCTATTTTTTCTTTATTTATAAGATTTACATGTGGACATTGTTTCATTTAATTCTGGTTATAAGAGAACCGAATCGAACTATGAATTAATATGTTTTTTTTTTTGGATAATGGAACCAATGGTTATTTATTTATTTTTTATACAGAACCAAATCGGAATCGGATCATTCGGTTTTGGTTTGGTTTCGTTTGATTCTAGTTCCATTACTTAAATTTTCAAGTGATAAATGCAAATTAAAATCAATCATCATATTCATGAGTTAGTAATATATACCTAAATAAAAAAATAAACATCAAACATTCAGCAAATGTAAATGTAGCCGTGGTGTAGGAGTGCGAGTGTTTGTCTAAAATCGAAAAGGAGAAAAATGAATTAGATTATAGGTCTAGGGTTTGACCGCTTTGCTTGATAGATGATAAGGTAAAATGTAATGGTAAATGACTTTTTTGTCCATTTCGCACTTGTAATTTTTAAAGTTGGATTTTTGGTGTAATTCACTGATTTATAAAAAGAAAAAAAAAATATAAAAACAATAAAATTTGAGTTCAGTTCTTGGTTCTAGAACCATGACCAAATGGTTCTTGGTTCTAAGAATCAGAACCAATAATTTTCTTTTTGTAAAATCGAACCGAACCTAACCGAACTGAACTGCTCAATTTGGTTTGGTTCTTGTTTGGTCTTGTCATTTTGTCCACCTCTAAGATCTAATATCATCCTCATTTGGGCTTCATTTTTTCAAAAATACGTTTTTCTCTAAACTTATTTTCAACCACACATTATTCCATAAAATAATGTCATGTAAATACAAAACTTTTACCTATGTTTAAACCACACATTCTAAAAAAAAAACTATTTCAAAACACCTTTTCCCCCAAAATCTCATTTTAATTGAGCCCAAACAGGGGCATCATATAGTGGACATTTTTATGTTGGAAGTTTCCTGGAGTTTGGGTTCCTCAATGGAATTTTTCAGAGAATGTTTCCCCTATTTGGCAGGGTGGCACACGTGGATTCTTTTGGGATTTTATTGACATTCAGCCCGTTCTTAGCCTGTGACATTTCTGTGCGCACAGAGTTCTATTTATTTTCTTCATTTTATCTGTAAGCTGATTTTCACCAAGTTCAAGTCATGATGTTTAACAGTTAACTTTGCATTTTGCGTTGGATCCATGGTATCTATATGGAACTTGTAGTTACAATCAAACTGCAAGTTTGAATGCACTTAGCTCCCACTGTTGTAGTATCTCAAAACACAATGTTCACAAGGAAAACCATGAGATGCACATGAATCTATGTGAAAGCTGCATTAAGGAAACTTTCTTTCATTAATACCCAATAATCACTTTTTAATCTTAACGGAAAATTAACTATATACCAGTTAGTTTTTATGTTCTCATCTGGTTTTTATGCTTTCAGTTGAAGGGTCATGTAATGCCCGTTTTAGTTGGGAACTTTTTCAATATCAATTATCTGCCCTGTTTGTCATATTTACTACTATGTGCTTTCGGCAACTTGCCGACTTAAAAACTAATTCTTTTTTCCATTTTTTTATTTGCAGGAATTAACTGAAGAGGGTATTCAGAGGAAAAGAATGCGGAGTTAACTTGTTTGTGTCGGCTTTTGGTCACCTGTAACTTATAATTGAGTTTCTTCAAGTTATGTTCCATTTTTCTCATTTTCCTTCTTTCTTTAGTTTTCCTAGCCCGGCAGAATCTTGTCCATGTATATATGGTCAGATATATATAGTCAGAATCTTGAGAGAGATTTGTAGCTAACTCAGATAATTCGGTTGTGAACACTCATAGGTAGAATTGTTGTATGCGAAATGAAATTAAGCATAAATTGATTTTGTGAAGTTTTTGTTTGTTGATTGTTATGGTTAAATTTCAATTATAAATTTTAGTTTTTCTCCACACATTACAATAAAATTGAATTGTTACATCTAGGGTTGATTTTAGTAAAATTGACCGTGCATCATATAGTCTCTGAAGGAACGATACTTGAACTCACAAAAATATTGGTACTTATTACGATACCGTACGATAGCGATTTATGCCAACCTATATTATGAATTTGAAAAAAAAAATCGCAGCGTTCCCAATTCTGTTTGATCTCTTCCATTATTTATAAAACACAATATAGATATTCTACGTAAAATTGATAGACCTTTCTTATTTTTCTAGGTTTAGTATGAGTATATAAACCAGTTGGCATAATATTTAGATAATTTTTGGCATAAATTGAAACTTCTCAAAGAGGAACACATTATGGAGATGAAGTGCTTGCACAATGGTCCTCGTGTAAGCCACTTGTTTTGCAACTACTATATCATTTTCTTTAGAGCTACGGATTTTGACAGGATCTTACTAGGATTGTAAGTGTATGACGAAGCATTTGTACTAAAGATTCGCTTTGAGAAATTTGTAGCTATCTTTAGTCCTAATTAATGTTGACAGTCAGAACCGGGTCCTAACTTGGGGATCGCCTTAAGTTGGGTGGGATAAACGACATTTGTCTCAACTAAAAATAGGATAGGGTAAAAGGTTTGAGGGTGTGGCAATAGTTTTAGTAGATGTTGAGAGTTTCTGGTTGAAGTACTAATTCAGGCTATTCCTACTTATTTAATGACCAGGGACAACGTAGGAAAATTGATCAGGACTTTCTCAACTTCATATGGACAGTGTATGATAGTAGATGCGGAACTCAGGGCTACTCTTGATGTGATACTACTGGCTAGAAATTTTGGATTGTCAGATATTTGGGTTGAGGTAGACTCGACTGTGACCATTCACTGCATGACTAGAGGTAGCGGACCGTGGCATATCCAGATGATACTTTCCTTTGACAGAGATATGATTTTCCACATCTTCAGAGAGGGGAACCAAGTTGCATATGCACTTGCTACCGAGAGTTGACATCATTGTAGATACCAGAAATATGGACCAACCGACCTACCCACGACATATCAAGGCGTTTGTTCAGATTGACATATATAGTTTGTCCAACACTAGAGTTTAAATATTTGTATTTTGTTTTTACTTTTATTTTTACTTACACCTGTGCTTTTTGTAAGGGAAGTGATACTCTTTTTTTATTGCTATCTTATTATTCTTTAATTTTACTGTAAGTGAAGTAGTACTTCCTCATTTTTGGATTTTATTGATTTCATTTGTAACCACAGTATTCCTCCGTCACAAGTGATGACATATTAATAAAATCTCGAAGGTTTCGCCCTCCTTCCACAAAAAAAAAAAATTACTGTTATTAGTGTTTAATCGAGAAGAGTCCCCACATAAGATGTGAAAAATAGAAATTGTGCGAAATGTATTTATGCTCAAAGTCAGGGGAGAAAAAAATAATATACATGAAAAATGAGCTTCATTTATAGGTCCTAATATGCATTATTGGTTTGACTTTCGTTATTAGGGGAATAATCTTATTTAAGAGTAATATTTAGCATGTCATTTCTCACAAATGCAAGATTTAGAGTCTTGATCACAAGGAATTAATGACACTTAACACACATGAGCAACTTATACAATTTACTCTAATTAGATTAGAACTGAGTATGTGAGAAAGTTTACTAATCATTGATTATGTTTGTGGATGCTTTCAACTGCATCTTTGAGTTATTATATATTGTTGTTATATTTTCCTTCGTCATTTGTGATAAAAAGGGGGAGAATGACATTTTTGCATTGTAATTTTATTTGGAGAGTTTGCAGTAGGGGGAGATGATAGTATTGACATTTTTTCTTTTTTGAATGCTTAGCTTTTTTTAGTTTTGATGTTTTGCAATATTAATGTTTCACTTGGTATTTTGATTAATATTAGTATTACTTCTCAATCTAACTAGCATATTTATGATAGTTTAATTCAATTATTATATTTCTTGTGCTACGTGTTTTTATACTTGGTATTTGAGTTGTTGATTTCTGGAAATATGTTTCAAGGAATGCAAAAGACACATTCAAATTGAGTTTGGGTAGATTAGTTTGTTTTTACATCATTGACTTGTATTGTATAGTCTTGTCACAAAATGCCAATGGGGGAGATTGTTAGGATTTATGTTGTATTGACATTTTTTTAGACAAAACGATTATTATAAAATAATATGATTGTAATAAAAGAGCTGTAGAAGTTACAGAGTCTTTTTGATGGTTGTATAGATGAACTAGAAGTTTTGGATTCAAGTATGGAACAGGGAGAAGAGTCGTCGGATTTACGCTAACCAGTCGTTTAACTGATATTCGAGCAAAAAAAGCAGAATCATTGTCGCCCGCCTGTCGCCACTTATTGCTCGAGCGATAGATACAACTCTCGCTCGCCTGTCGTTCGAGCTACGGTGTTATAAGTGAAACCCTTGTTAGCAATTTTCAAAGGTTTTATCTTTTATACACTATCTAAATACCTCTTATTATAAATACCCCAACGCTCAGTACGTTTTTGTGTGTGGTTGTTCATTATTTTATATCCTCATTAAATCAATCCAAGATCTAAGAATACATTCAAATATTGAGTTTAAACTTTTGATTTTTGAGATCAATCAACTTTTATTGTCAATAGTGGAAGTGATTGGCATGGTCCCAAAGTTTTTACTCGGCTAAGGGTTTTCTCCGTCATCAAATCTTGTGTTATTTAATGCTCTAATTATTATTGTGGCAATTCAATAGATGAGAAAATTGACTTGATTTACTAAACATGTAGAACAATTAAAAAGTGACTTGTTACTTTTAATTGGTAAGTTTAATTCCGCATTATTCACCTATTAGATATTTTAGGGTCGAATTAGTAACTTTCGAAAATCACACTATAAGATGTCTTTTGCATCTCCAAAATAATTCTTTATGCGATTTTATGTTCTACAACATGACATTACAGCTAAATATCCTTTGGTTAATCTTAAGTTATAATATGTCGAAACCCCAAATGACATCTCTTAAAATTTAGTTAGTAAATGGTGAAAGATCATATCACAAATGAATATTAATTAAAGATTCATGAAGATTTCATACAATAGTTATAATGACAAAGACTCATCCACCACTTAATTTTCTTCATTTTTGGAATTGAATATGTGCCATAAACGGTTAGAGACACGTCCGTCAAACTATAGCTTTACTTTATGGTAGTGAGTGTTGGACATTGAAAGGACATGAGCATGAGCTGAAAATAGGTTAAACCGGACCTTTCAATAAATGAACCATTGGTTCCAAAAGCGTGGAGGAAAATGATTCATATAGTTGACCCTAAGTTAATTGGGAATTAGGGCTTAGGGTATGTGGGGACTATGAAGATGGGAGAAATTGAAATTTCGATGGAGATTGAAAAAGGAACGATCCTTGCAATTTGAAGAGAAAATGCTCTCGAATGGAATCTATTTTGTCCATGCCATCAATTTTTAACACCGTTAGTGACCATCTGCTACATGGACTATTTTGCCCAATTGGACGGATGGAATTAGATCGGGTGATGGATAGTTAAGTTGTTATAAAAGTAAGCAAGCAATTAGTAAGCTTTTATATTTTAGTGAGCAAGTAATAATCGAATGTAAATGTTGTTGATTAAATATTTAGCTAATTCGGCACAATGTTGCCAATTTTGGATGGGAAATTTCGTCATTTCTGCACAAATTAGCCTTTTTTCCCCTTTCCCTTTATTGGTTATATTAATGAATAATGCTAAGTGTACACAATTTTTTACACAATTTTTTACACCTCTCTCACATGGAAGGGGGCCCACACATAATAAAATAATCGTGGACCCCCCTTCATGTGAGAGAGGTGTAAAAGATTGTGTAAAAGTGTGTGTGTACATGTAGCATTACCCATAATATATTAATTGTAGAATTTTGGTATTTGTACATTATGGTTACACTTCCACTCACAGAATGACGTAGCATTTGTTAAAAAAAAAAAACAAAAAACAAAAATAGAGTGGTATAAAATACCGGCCCAAACCCTTTTCATTTTCAATTAGGCGCGATATCTTTTCCCCCAAATTTTGAGAAACCTTCAGTCGCGATCGACCAACCCATACTCTCCGGCTCCACCATCCAACCTCCCTGGAGCTGCATTGTAAATCTCAGGAGCTCATACGTCCACCGATATTAAGCTAAAGGTGACTAAGAATGCACGTCATTCCGAAACCACATTTCCACCCGACCCATCGTCATTCACTCGAAGAGACGATCGACAAAGATAACTACCTTTTTCCATCCTGGTTTGCTTGTGTAGTTTCTGATTATGTAAAATATGTAGTGTGTTAATAGATCATTGTCACACAAATTTAAAATCTTTCACTCTTCAAGACACTACAGTTCTACGCTCTGAAGATGAGAAATTAATTTGCATTTTATTCTTGTTAGGCTCTTGCTTCAGTTGTGTATGAGCGTTGTTTGCTTATTGCAAATGTTGCCCAGATTGTAAGACTGGATTGCATGATAACCCCCTATTAAAGCCGCCAAAATCTAAATTTTGTTTTTCTTCGTGAAGGACATGACTTCCTTCGTGAATGGTTCAAATTTACCAAACCGTGGATGCATAAGTAGAAGAGAAATGATAGTGACTAGATATCTTCTATTAATTGGAAATTAGTTTATTGAATTAGTTTTAACATTGTAATCGGTTTTATGTCGCAGAGAAAGAAAGTTTGGAAGATGTCGATGACATTATTTTGGTGGAATCAGATAATGAGAATGTTATGGACAATATGAATTTAATGGGTGATGAAATCTTAGGCGTAGATGGCGTGATTGTTCTTGAAGTGGGTATGAAGTTCAATGACGAAAATGAAATGTTCAAATTTTACAAAGGGCATGAATATGATATAGGTTTTCTAGTTAGAACAAGAAACTTGAAAAATGAAGATGACGGAGTTATGAGATATATTATGTTGATATGTAGTTGCGAAGGGTAAAGAAGCAATACTGCACGCAGTTCTTTGAAGTCGCAAGCAACCATTCAGACAGGCCGTAAAGCCAGCTTGATTACATTTGCAGATAGTCATAGAATATGACAAATTAACACAGTACACTTTTTCCACAATCATAAAACAAGTTTATCGAAGTTGAGGTTGTAGCGATACAATCGAGAATTGGGTGTACATGTTAAATGGAGGCTTGAAGTAAATGATATTGCTGGAATTCTGTTGTACAAAAGTTACAAAGCTATAGTAGTTGAAGTAGGTGGATATGAGAATATGACTTACATGTAAAAGGAATGTCGAAGCCATATTGAACAAGTTCAGCGGTTAAGACTTGGAGAAGGAGACACTATAGCAATACAATCCTACTTTTTGAAAATGCAAGCAAATTGCTCGAGGGTTGATGTGGCAACTCGGTTATGAACAATGTTATCCTAATGAATTTTACCCATTACTCTATGATTTGAAATTGTGTTTCAAGCTATAGTCCTCTGCTTGTTTAGTTTCAAGCTAATGAATTGTGCTTAACGCATTAGTCTATCAATGGAAATTGGGTTTCAAGCTATAGTCCGCTACAGATTTATGTAATTTGTTGGTGAAATATTCTCATAGGCAAATCTAACACATTAATGCATTAAAAATACATGCCACTGGATCCAAATGACATAAACATTAACTACATTAGTAGGCATCCTAATCAAGTCTCCACATAAGTGAAATAACAATTTCATTCAATCAACTACTACAAATCAGGCTCGTTCCTTTCCTTTCTTATCTGCTTCCGCACTCGCTTTTCCTTTGTGTATTGTCACATTCACAGAAATCTCCACATCTTTTTCACGATTTAGCCGACTGATTTTTGAACATGCCAGAGACGTCTTGAACTAATTCTCTCAACACAGGATTAGTGGAAGTAAGGCTAACGGAGCTTGATTCAACGCTCGTTTCACCCGCTCTAACCTACTCCCAATATCCGTAGTTCGTTCTGCAACAATTGAACAAATTTGCCTTTCTTCTTAGTGCCATTCTCCACCCTAAAACACTTCACAAATGCATGTTTACACCATGGGCACGGGCGTTTATTTGGGTAATCCGCAAAGAAGTGACTGTCATGTCTGTAGCTATGACAAACTCCATGATTTTTTCCTACCATTCTAAACAACAAATCAATCACATAAAAAGAATGTCAGTACGATGCAATAACTAATTCAAATAAATGCTTAACTTATTTGATAATAAAATTTTGCAAGCAAGTCAAATTGAAATTAACGACTACTTCACAATCAATTTCAGTAGACACAAGAATTTTGAAGACTTCTATGACTTTATTTCTTCATTTCTTAACGTACAGCATGTAATAATAAGCAATTTCTGAACACATGAAACATCATTACACATTTAGTACATAGAAGCTCAGATTTGGATAAAGCTAGTAGTGCAGAGATGTATGTTCAAGACCTCTGTAATAGTTACTACTACACACGTTTTCAATTCAGTACACTAGAATTTTGAACACCTCTATAACTTTATTTCTTTCTTTACATCATGCAACAATACGCAATTTTTGAAAAATGAAACTTCATTACACAGAAGCTCCAAAAGGGATCAAAGAAGGGTTCTAACTTCAAATTCATATACATACACAGAAGCTCAAGAACGGCTCAAAGAAATGATTCTAACTTCACATTCATACACATTGAGTACACAAAAGGTCAAATAAGGGTTCTAACTTCAAATTCATAAACATGCAGATTT
>OU503037.1:30111824-30126743 GCA_912172775.2 Fraxinus pennsylvanica | reverse complement strand
TTGGAGAGGGGCTATATCTAAGATAGTATGAGCCCATGTGCTTTAGAGAAATTGTGCGTTGACATGGTGTTCCTCAATCAATTACTTCGGATCGTGACACCTAGTTCATAAGTCATTTATGAGAATTTTAGATTATCTAAAAGAGAATGAGCTTCTCTCGCGGTGGATTCTTCCACATACAATGCAACATAATGTTGTATTTGAAAAGAGGAATCATACACTATTAGATATAATACAATTAAGAACAAGCGAAGCAAACCTTCCAAAATCGTTTTGAGGTCATGTACTAATTGCCATGTGCTACACATTAAATTGTGTCCCATCTAAATCGGTTGACAAAACTCCATATGAGTTATGGAAAGGCAGAATATCCGACTTATCTTATATGAAAGTTTGGGGCTGTGTCGTTTATGTGAAGTGCATTGAATCAGATAAGTTTGAGACTAAATTCGATAAATGTATATTTGTGGGATATTCACAAGAAACAATTGAATATCAATACTATAATCCTGCTGAGAAGAAGGTGAACATCTTAAGACGTGTTATATTCCGAGAGAAAGTATTTTTTCTAGAAGATGACAGTAGGAGCAGAATAAATCTTGAAATAGTTCAAGAATTCAAGATATAGTTGATCAAGTTGATAAATCTGAGTTTGATTCCACACCTGTTGAGTACATATTCTTGATCAAGAAGTTGAGACTTGTGAGAACACGTCAGCTCCGTGTAATAAATTTTGTAGGATCATTCGACCTCCTAAAATATATGAATCCATAATTACTAATCAGACATTACTAATCGAGGATAATGAACCTACTAAATACCTAGAAACAAAGTCAAGTATTGACTCAAAGAGATGGCAAGAGGCCATGAAATTCGAGATCAACTTGATGTAAGTGAAGAAGGTTTAGATCGACGAGCATAATGGGATAGAACCCATAGATTGTAAACGGGTTTACATGAAAAGGTCCACATGGATGAAAACATCCATACATACAAAGCAATGCTGATAGCAAAAGAAAAGAGAAACCTAATTCTCTCATTCTTGTTCCCCGTGTAGATTTTCATTGAAATCTGGACAATTGGACAGCTGTGGATTATAGATCATAATTGTTCATGTTCCAAGATCAACAAAGGACTTTGCATAATCTATAAAAGGTATAATTTCTATCACAATTTTTTTTTTAAACACAAAGAAGATCCTTGATGGGAATAGAAGTTTGTTTTATTTTCCTCTGTGCATGTTAAGTAAATTCCCAAAATTTGGCATGTGATTTGCTTCATATTTCATGGTGAACTTGTGTAAATAAATTCCCCAGAAGGTAGTTCTGTTCTTGCCGATTTCCCATTTCAGCCTTCCGCTCTAAAACCAGTATACTGGTTAAAACGTGGAGACAGTTGAGGTTGGGAAGGAAATTTTTAGACTAATAATATTACATCAAGAAAACGAAAGCTTAAATATTACTGAAGCAAAAGTTCACTTAAAAGGGAAACCACTGTTTGGACAGTCAGATTGAGGTTCCACTGTCTTCTAACTAAATCTCATCCAAAAGAAATGATTTGATACTAGAAGAGAAAAACCCTAAACTTGATGCAAAACAAAGGTACAAAAGAGTTTAATACAATTCAAAAAGGTCTTCGTTTGCTTGATAATTATGGACAAAGTCAATACCCGAACCTATATTAACCTTCCTGAGTGGTGAAAGCACTCAATGTTTCTTCGTCCAAGATAATTAACACTACACAGCAAGGATTATACAAGGTGCGTTCTTGACTTCTTTCCTTCCTCTCACATCCTACGGTAAACATATCCTTCTTTCCCGTTTGCTCTTCATTTCAAGTCTAAACTGCAACATAAGACATCCAAAAAATGATGTCAGAATGAAGAAAAAGTTTTTAAGGATGTAATTACTGTCAAGATTTAGGTGAAAAAACAAAAATGCTTCGTTTGTGGTCGTTCAAATATATTTACCAGACAGTTGTAAAACTAACCAGAAGTATAATTTACAATGTAAAATTTTCAAGTCTGTCTACCTTTATTGTGATATAAAAGGTTGGTTTATTTAGGAGTGCAGCATGTACATTTGTACCTAAATAAATATTTCCTGCTTTCAGGCATGAAAAGCTCTAAAGGATTCAGAGTGAATACATTAGTTGTCTAAGCCGAGAATCAGTTTAAAAAGAAAAGCTCACCAGGAAGCAGACCTCTCGGTCATGCACCTTCGCACAGCAAAGCACCCTTGATCCTTTCTACGGTGCACTTGATAAGGCTATTAACAGTTGCCACTGAACCAAGAGAAAGTTTTGCTGTTGGAACTGAATCTACCAATATCTGAAAGGCGACTGTCAGTAATGATCCGCCAGACCCAACCTCAGGATTAATCCCTCCAGCTGGATTTATAGGTCCATCAGGAAGTATAGCGAAACCAGATGGTAAGAGGGCAACATAGTCTGGATCACCGCCACTTAAGACTACATTCATGGCAACAATATCAACTGGAGCATAAATAACGTAGGAGCCTGTTGAATCAGTACAACTCTCTTGTAAAATCAGCATATTGCTTTGGCTGGAGTTCGCACTCTGCAGAATAAAATTTCAACAGTTTATGAAGAGCAGTCCAGTCTTTTGGGTCAAAATTCTGGTAACAATGATTCGAATCAAAAGATATATCAACAACTTACATTGACACGCAGTAATGAAACAGAATTGCCCGGATCACGGCCATTTGCAATATGTGCCATTTCTTGAACAAGGCCCCCATTAGAGAGAATATCCCACTGTAATTGTTATATATAATATAAAATGTGAGTAATTTCTTATAGGTTAAGTCATTTCTTCAAGAATCCTTGTAACCACTCGAATAAGCTTCTGAAATTGCAGAGTAGAGAAACTATTGTTTAATTCTTATACAAAGATATTTTATGTCATATCCTGTATAGTGATGACCGTGTGATTATTTGTTTCCTATTATTTGTTTAATTTTTAGTATTCACTTGATCATAGGAGCTGCTGGAGTAATGTGGCATCAAAGATTGACTTGGACATTTAAATTCAAGGTCTAGAACGAACGTTCCATACCTCGTTTCTCGAATTCTCATCACGAAGAAAATCAAAAACTCTTTTTGGCGGAACTGGGAGCCAAAATGATGTAGCAGCACTTAGCACAATACCAGGAGGCCTGCCTGGATCATCCACACTCTTTCTGGTCATAACCCTAACATCATCAGCTCCACTTCCTGACAGTGTTGTCCATGTGTGTGCGGTTGAAGCACCGACCCCAGAGCAGAAGCTCATTACCATTCTTTCTGCTAGCTTCAACATACTCTTTCTACCTTCTGGAGATGATATCACTGCACCAGAAACTACACAAATTAGCACAGGCAAAAGAAATCAAGTTAACTAACATTTTACAGTAAAATTTGAAATCTGTTAGTACCCCCAACATCTCCTGATGAAATGTTATTGGCCAATACACTTGCAAGACGTTCACATTGTCTATCCAAAGTCGCTATCCAGCGTCTTGCCCCAAATGCGAGACCAGAATTGACCAATGGTTTGTAGATGGTGTGAACAGTTCTATCATCCACCTCAACGTGTTCCACCCATATAACCTGCAGATAGGATCATGATCACAACTAGTAACATATAGACCTGTAGTTATTTAAATTGACATATTATCTTGAGAATTTGTTTTACCTTTGAGTAACCATTTGGTAATTCTTGGATCACACAACCAGATGGCCGTCGTCTACACCTGGATATAGAGGTATCTCTTAGGTTGTCCAAAGAAACATCAACCACGGCCCAAGTTCCATCACCATGTTGTTTACAATATCTTGCAAAACAGTTTTCGCGAGTTGGAACCAATGGAGAAGGGACCTGGAACTCAGCAGTCATCTAAAAAGATAACAGCATTAGGACTAACAATTTCTAAGAGTTTCTAATAAAATGTCCTTGCTTCATCAGTGAAGAATAGCAATCTCCAAGGTAAAATTTTTAAGCATACCACTTGTAAAGCTCCATTATAGTTTCCTGCCACTCCAGTTGATAAAACTTCAACAATCATTGCTCTTGAGACAATGCTGGAGAACACGCTTGTCCATTGATTCTGTAATCACAATGACACCAAAACTGCTGATTAAAATGAAATAAAAATTATATGATGAAGTCCATATATGCATGTAAGAAATCCCACCACATCCATCAGAATTTCAACCAAACTGATGTGATTCAAAATCACAACAGCTGACCCTCGAGATGCCTCAGATTTTAGTCCCAAGGGCTTCGGCCCAATCAGACGAGGGAAAGTCCGGACATATTCTTCTTCACTCAAAGTCTCAGCAGAATTGTCCGTGCTAGGAATCCATAAAGGTTCTCCAGTTTGGGCCATTTGGATTAATTCCTCCATTGCAGCAACAGCCAACTCAATGATCATGGGCTTGTTGGCTTCAGCTGGTCCGGAGACTGACCTAAGTAGATCAGCTGCACCAAATAACTCACCATCCATGCCTGTCTGCAGCCCAAAATTTCCCGGTCCAAGATCAAGTGAACAAGATGATCCAGGAGGAAGATGTGCATAAGAAAGCAAAGGTTTGCCAACATACTTTGCAGCAATTCCAGAAATCCTATCAATCTGGAATGAGAGCACCCATGTACATAAGTTCAAAATTGCATATAAAAACACCTACTGGCTAATTTATTTGCTTAATCATTTATTTCACTCATGGATCCAAAATGATTATCAATTTACACAAACACAATCTCATTAAAGTAAGAATCTTTGAACACTTACTAAAAAGAAATATTCCTATTACAAATGTCTAAAGTCTGCTCTTATTACCTCCTCTCTTAAGCGAGCATTCTCTATCCTCAAGTGCTGCTCATCAAATGACATCTCACCAATGGAAGCTGGTCCTCCACAATTGGGACAAGTAGCATTGCTGAGAGCTTCTTTATACCTTATATTCTCTGAACGTAGCTTGTCGTTTTCATTCCTCAGCTGTGTGTTCTCATACCGCTCATGTTGAGACTGAAAATATTTAATCTCTCACAGTTAAACTTCCCATACATACACTAATTAGTTAATGTACTAACATTCAGATAAATATGGGTGAAAATTTTAAGCCTGGGAATTCTGAAAGATAGACACTTTACCTTCATTTGAGTGCGCTTGTTTTGGAACCAAAATTTAACTTGTAAAGGCTCCAACCCTAATCGACGACCAAGTTCTTTCCTTTGTTTATCATCCGGGTGAGGGCATTCCTTAAAAAACCTGTAAATTAATAAATTTCGTGAAAATAAATGAATTTAATTCATTAAGTATATCTAAATGTATCCTTAATTATTTAATTTTGCTGGGCACTCCTTACGCTTCCATTTCAGTGATTTGACGCTGGGTGTGGCGATGGTAGCGCTTCTTTTTGGGGCGTTGATTGGGATCTCCATCGTCACCAGAAGGGGCTTCCATGATTTCAGTCCCCGATTTGCTCTCGAATTCATCATCCCTAATAAGGTCCATCTCATTTTCTGGTGTTCTATGGCTAACATCCAGCAAGGAATGGTGGCTATCAAACATGTTTGGCTGAAACATCTTGATGTTCTTAAGTTACAAACTTAAAGATTTGCAGTCAGCTGCAAGAAGAAGAAAATAAAAGAATCAAGCCAAACAAGCGTACATTAAAGCAATACTAAACTGAGGGAACTATGTATCAAGAAAAAGTAAAAGCAAAGAGAACCCAAATGGAAATTTGGACATGTGATTATGAATTAAGGAATGATATTAAGACTCAGATCTTGTGACCTTTGAGAGTGTGTGTAATGTGTGAAAAAGCGCTATAGCATATTTTTCGAGAATGATTTCACTGGAATTACTTTTATGCCCTGGTTCATGGTCTAATCAGATCTTAAAGGGAATTCCAAGAGAAAATGATATGATTGACCCTTCACACCAAATAGTATATCATAAATACTTGGCAAGAAAATTAATTGTTCTTGGAAGTGTTCATCAGAATTCTTAAACTCGTTGTAGTTTAGGCTTGCAAAATTTAAAGTTTTTTTTTTTCTATATTTTTAATTTTTTATCCACTGACCTTTTTTGTATGTTTTGAGACTTGCCTGAAAATTCATTCCATGAGGCCTCCTTGAATTCCCTTGAAGCTACAAATCTTCACAAAGAAACCCTAGAAACTTCTCTCTCTCTCTCTCTCTAAATGGTTAAGATTTTCGGTTTTTAGAAGGTAGTGCGTTGAATTTAATGGATTCAGTGGCAGTGTCTGAGAAAAAAAGGGATGGTTACATCAAACAACAAACAACAGACTAGAAATTACTTAATTTTGGTTAGTGACTTTTGAAACAAAGACTTTTTTCATCTGTCCTTACATGCCAATTACAGGACTGAAATGCACAACACGGAGTTGACTCAGTTTGAAGCCTTTGACACTGAGAAAATCTTCAATCTGGCATTTTTATTTAACGCCCACGAGTATTCCGGTGGAGTTTTAGTCGGCTGTTCTTTCTCCTGCATAAAGACATAAAGGATAAAACAAATTTAACCAAATTGATCACAGAAAATGAAACTTACTGTTTTGAAAATAAAGAGTACAAGATGTATGTGTATATGTGTGTGTGTGTTTGTTTGTTTGTGAGTGCGCGCGCTGCGCATGCTTGAGTAACTTACTGTTCTTGAAAGTTGATAGAAACCCTAGAAAACCTTAACAAGGTTTTATGTTTAGAGAAGAGCCAAGCAGGTCAGATCTGGTTTTAAGGTCAAATGGGTTGATGAAAACGCAGAATTTGGTTAGTACTTCAAAGAATGGTTTAGAGGTTTATTTCGAAGGACGAATTTCTCGTGACTAGAATTGAAGAACAGCTGTGAGGACAAGGAATGAAAGGGAAATAAAAATCGGAAGATATAAAAATGAAAAGAGAGAGAAGAGGGTAGTGATGGGAGAGGTGAAGAAGGAAGAGGAAAAGGGGAACGATGGAGAAGATGGAGGAGTTATTGCAGAGTGTATAGAGAGGATGCCATAGCATTTATGGGTTTTTATTGCTGATGAAAGGGAAGGCTATGGGTTGGTATGTGATGTTTAAATTTCCTCTATGTATCCATGCATACATATGTATTTATGGGGTGTGGTCTTTACTACATCCTCAACAGCTCACTTCACACTGGACCCAAATACATGATACACACGTATGGTTGACCATTCAAATCATGACACTTTAGACATTGACCATATAAAAGATACACGTATAATTGTCCACTCAAATCACTACACCTAAAAAATAGAGTCTTTAGTGCATCCTCTACCACTTTTCACTGGAACCCACTACACAATACACATGTATGATTGTCGTTATTTGAATCACGACACATCGGAAATCGACCATATATGATGTACACATATGATTGTCCACTCAATTCACGACCTCCAAAGTGGGATCACTACTACGCCCTCCAGAGCTCACTTTTCACTCGATCCAAATATACGACATACACATACGATTATCCACTCAAATTATAACATCTCAAACGTTGACCACATATAATGTACATGTACGAATCAGACACCTTGAATATCCGAGGTGTCATGATTTAAATGATTTGGGATCCGAGGTGTCGGTCATGCTAAGAGTTTATATAAGTCTATTCTTGTATGAGCGTGAGAAAGAAGGTATCAACATTATTCTTTCACGGTATCACATTTTCTACAATTACTTGATTTCCTGCATAAAATTCAAATTTTATAATTGTTTTGTATCAGAATCAATCAAATATAGAGTAAATTGTTATTTCTAATAAACACGTAATTTGATTTTTAAATGATTATAATTATACGAGGATTTTTTTTTTAGACGATTATAATTAGATCGCGGGCATGGTAAAATTATATTTTCAATTAAATTGTTCAACTCATAAAATACAATGGATATGTTCATTAATGAATACCATATATGATCCCGATTTTCTCCTTATTTTGGTTTCTAACGTTATCCATTTGTTTTAATTGCATGAAATTCCCTAATCAAATCAATATTTCACAATCTTCTTCGCATACAAGCATTCAAAGCCTATTAAGAAATACGTATATACAATAGGAAATATTACTGATAGGATGTATACTATTTTTCATTGTTCAAAATCCACTGTTAATTTAACTGATCTTCCTTTTGATTTTGAAATCAATACAGTGATATCTTAAGATAAATATCATTCAAGGTTAATTTTGATAACGATGTATCTATTTTGTAAAAATTAATTAAATATAATTTTTTTTTTTGTGTGGTTTTGAACCACTATGTACTCAGCTAGAAGGATTTATTAGTTATTGACGATATTAATGTGATCAAGATCGAAACCTTCCTCCTAACTTTACTTCATGTCACTGGGTGCCTTTTTGCGCGGTCTCGGACGGGCTCGCACAAGTGCACTCCATTTGCTTGATTGGCCATGCATTTGTCATAGAGACGTGAGTAAACGTGATATATATAGTCATGAGTTTAATTGTATGTTTGGATATGACTTGTGCTACTTTGACATTTTTAAGGGATCAATGTTCAAGCATTTTTAAGTTGTTGTTGTTGTTATTATTATTATTATTATTATTATTAAAATACTTGTTGAAAAACGAAGATGATATTAGATTCTTTTGACACCAATTTATTCAAAGAAAATACGAGATTATATGCACAATATAAAGTAATTGATCACAACAACACAATAACAAATTAATTTGCAGAGTAAATGAGATTTAACTAAAATATAGAGAAATAATATAAAGATTTTGTATTTACAAGTTTGTCTAACTTGTTCTAAAATATATTGAAAAGCTAAATATATGTAGGGGACATCCAAAACCCTAAAAATAGAGTTGTAGATGGAAATGAATCCTCAACGCATCAAAATGCGAAAAAGGGGCCTGGATCGAACGAGTCATTGCTTGAGCACCAAGAAGGTGCATGCGGGTGGCTTTGGGATAGAGTTGCAATGGCATTACTCGAGTAGTAGGCTAGCGGCTGCTAACAAAAAAAGGTCGAAAATTTCTCACTAATCCATATCTAGATATCTTCAAATCCAACAAAAATTTCAACTCCCAATTGAGCTTTCAAATAAAACTTCAACTAGAATTCGTTAAATAGACTTCGAATAGGATTCCAAATATCACGCCTTAATTCTAACAAAGTCCTCATTCACATGAATTTCCCTACAATGAACAAATTCAAAGATTCTACACCTAGAAACAAATTTCAGTGGAAGGACTAAACATCAACTCTTAAACAAAAATACAAATGAATATCACCGTCTAGGACTTTGTTTAAGTCCATACAATGACCTTTTCAATTTGCACACAAAATCAGTTTTACTCTTGACCTCAAAACCTTGAGGTTGACTCATGTAGACATTCTCTTCAATTCTCCATGTAAGAGCTAGTCTTAACATCAAGTTGTTGTAGCTTCCAATTGAATTGAACAACCAATGCAAGAATTAGCCTAATAGTCTTGTATTTGATCACATGAGAAAATATCTCATTGTAATCAACCCCCTCATTTTGAGTAAATGCATTGGCCACTAATGTGGCCTTATACATTGGAGGATCACTAGAATTATTCCCTTCTTTAAGTTTGTAAATCCATTTACATTGTTCTATCATACGATCCTTAGGCTTGTTAACCAACTTCCAAGTTTCATTCTTAATTAAAGATTGCATTTCTTCAAACATGGCCTTCTTCCAATTTTCATATTTTGGACCATTCGCAACTTCTTCAAACAAAGCAAGTTTAGAATGTTAAATGGCTTCACTTGAAACCAAAGCAAAATTAATCAAGTTTTGAGATTCATATCTAAGGTTGAGTCTTACGTCCCTCTTTTTTTCTATCTCTTGTAAGCTGGTAATCTTGAATTGAGGTATTATCAGTTGGAAGGTTAGGCTCTTCAGTTACATTTTCACTTTGAGGTTCATTCACCTCAATAGGTTTCTCCATCAAAATTTTCAATTGAAAATATTCTCTAAAATCATGTCATCCAAATAGGGCAAAACTCAACAACTGATTAATAACAAAATTCTAAGCACTGAGCTAGACATCACCAAACAGGATAGAAACAATTCATGAAACAGAATCACCACAACTAAATACATCAAAATAAGGATCTTAGCTAAAATCAACACGTTTAACCACATTCAAAATATCAATTAAATCAGCAGCATTGTACCCATGTGAAGGTTTATGACCAAAAATGGGTCTATCACTAGGAATCGTATAAAATGGCCTTTATAAACTGTTTCATATGTTGAAAATAAATCTTGATTGAGACACATATGAAAAGTACAAGTTGTATAAAAGATTTAATTCTCGTCAGGCTTGGAGTCATAGTCAGAAATAAGTAGAAGTTCTTCATCACTGCAACGATTTTTTGCAATTCTGGCTTTCCCTGAAGTTTTTGATTGCCAAGTTGAAGTCAATTTTTCTTTATTCAGCAACTTATAACAATCATTTTTCAAGTGTTCATTCTTTTTGCAATAATTACTAAATTGCCCCTTGTACAATCACCATCAACAACGAGGCCATCTCCATGAACTTCAGATCCAATAAGATACTTCATCTTCTCATTTGATATAAAACATCATTGACTTCTTCAACGGCGAAAGTATCATGACTATATACGATCATGTTTTTAAATGACATATATGAAATGAGTAACAACCACAACAAATCAAACTCAACTCTTCTTCATCATATTTAACCTTCAAGGATTTCAAATCAGCGATGATTTCCTTAAAAATAGCTAGGTGATCTTCAAGGAATGTACCTTATGTCATACGATGAGAATATATACGATGCTTCAGATATATTTTGCTAGATAGACTCTCCGTCATGCTTAATTGCTCTAATTTCAACCATTATACAACGACTGACTTTTCATTCGAAATGCGCTAAAGAATATTATTTGAAAGATGAAGTTGAATCTGAGATAGGGCCTTCGTCCATTGTTTCTTCTCTTGCGTCCATGTTATGGACATCTTGTCAAAATCCAACGACGCACAGTCCAAAACCATTTGAGCGAGTATTGCTCACATTTTTACCAGCTACAATGAAAATCTTGTACTGTGATCCAAAAGCAGAATATTATACTTCATGGTTGCCATCACAAAAGATCAAGTTGAGCTCTTAATCAAAACCTCGATCTTCGAAGAATTTTCAAGCCCTTGATTCTGATACCAATTTGTTGAAAAATAAAGATCTCAGATTCTCCTTATACCAATTTGTTGAAGAAAATAAGAGATTATGTGCACAATATGAAGTTATTGATCACAAGAACAACATAATTTGTAGAGTAAAGAAGATTTCACTAAAATATGAAGAAATAAGACAAAAAATTGTATTTATAACTTTGTCTAACTTGATCTAAAATACAATGAAGAGTTAAATATATGTAAGGGACGTCCAAAACCCTAAAAGTAAAGTTATATATGAAAATGGATTCTCAAAATGCGAAAAATCGGTCTGGGTAGTACGAGCCACCGCTCGAGCGCCAGGAAGGCCCAGGCAAGCGACACTAACTCTATGATAGAATTGTGATAGCATTGCTCGAGCGGTAGGCTAGCGGCCAGCTGGTAGAAAGCGTCCAAAATTTCTCTTTGGTCTAAGTCTTGACCTCTTCAAATTCAACACGAATTCCAACTTTCAATTGGGTTTCCAAATAGGATAATAAAAAACTTCCAAATTTAGTGATGAAGCGACTATAAAGGATGACAAGGCCATAGAGGTAGAGCCTATACTATTGGGAGGTACAATGTACATGTTAGAATTAGAAATCCTAATTCTATACAACTAAGAGCAATACAATCACAATAAGGAAAAAAGATACAAAATAACATGCAAAATTTATAGAAGCTTACCTTAATGTTAAACTACGTATTCTTCTGTTGCTACAATATTTATTGTAATTAAAAGAAGTTTACAAGAGAAAAATTGCACTCATTATTTTCTCTAATATATCTCTTCTTTTATGAAGACTATATAAAGTTTAATGATGACTTCCTATGTATAAGAAATTTATGGCAAAATCGAAATTTTAAATGTGAAATTCCTAAACTATCTTTAATGAAATCTTGGTTGATCCGCGTACGAACTTGGCATAGCGATAATAATCAGGCTCCATAATTTAACACCGTATAGGTTGGTGAGTTGTCCTTTTATTTTTATTTATTTTTTATCCATAGCAGGTACTTGGTAATATTGCTATGCTAAGTGGTCTCCTACTACACGTTCATTATGGTACGAGGAGGCTTTATCCTAGGTTTAGAGTTCACTGTATTGAATTACTTATTTTGCGTGAAGTTCGTCTGAAAATAAAATCGCGATATTATATTTCATTGTTAATCTAATGTAATATAACATTGTTTAGGAAAGGTATAACACAAGAAACTAGTACAAAAACAATCCAACAGCCTTTGCTCTCCCCATTACAATAGTACATCACTTCTAACACATTATTTCCAAAACATAGAGAAATCATCTTTGTAATGTTCACATACAATATCAAGAAATCTTGCAAGGTTTTCGTAATTAAATTTTAGGTTATTTTCAAAAGTGAAAAATTAACATTTTGATTGAATCCACCTAATCTTAAAACAAATTCATTGAAAGATATTCGCACATAACTAGTTTGGAGGAGAACAAGAAAATTCGTATAAATCTTAAAAAGTCAATTATAGTATTTACTTGTCTTTTGTACCATTTAAGTGGCAAAATTGTGGTCCAATGACTGTAAACTATGAAAATTAAATTTCTAAAAAACATATGAACATTAATCTAAATTATGTTATTTAACACAATGCTCACATATGCAAAAATTTCTCCACATATGTTATATTCCCCTCTGGTTAATTTTCTAGCCTAATAAGTTTTATTTTACAACATATGATATTTTTCCAACCAGTGCTACATTACAAAAAGGAAAACAAAAGAAAACTAAACTAAACTTTGACTTTATTAACTAATCTTTTACAAATTATATTGTGAAAGATATAAGACCTTTTGAAGATTAGCATCTAGTAGCATCAAATTAAAGTAATTAGACATAGTTTTGTTCAAATTTAGTTAGTCTAGTACTCTCACTACAACAAAATCTTGATTTCGCAACATATAAAAAGTTGTCGCAATAAGTGACTTAACGCGACATATTTTTAAACTTTGTCGCGAAGATTGTGATGAAAAAAATAAGTACCAAAAAATATAAGGTGACGTAAAAAGTTGTCATGAAGTGTAAGAAGTTGTGACAAATAATAACGAATGTTGTGACAAATAATAAAGAATGTCGCCAAAAATATGAGGGAAGCAATGTGCCAAAATATTTTTGGTGAAAAACTTATGACGACAAACTTTTATTTCTTACAACAAAGTGCTTGTGATATAATATGGTCAAATTTTTGCGATAAAAGTTATTTGTTGCTGAAAATTCTATAGTTGGAAGAAAAAATAACTACAAGAAAAATAATTTTTCTGCAACACACAAAAAATGTCGCAATCACCGGTATATTGTAGACTCCAATATTTTTGTAGATTAGAAAGATACGGCAACATGCAATGCACGTTGCAAAAGCTCTCAAATGTACGTTGTTGTAAAATTTTTACGAAGTACCTCTTTAGTTGCTTTTATTATATTTTGTAACACTATTTGCTTGTTTGCCTTAACTTCTTTTTGCAACACTATTTTTTTGTAACAGGTGTTTGATTTTTCGTTTGGCTAAATTTTAATATGTAATACAATTTATTTTTAAAAATTTTAATTATTTTTGTTCAAGAGGAAACAAATTATAATATTTCTAGAAAAAAAAATTATTTATTATTAGACGATTAAATTTTCAATCACATAATAACTTACAAAAAAAAAAAACTACTATGTCTAACCAATCCATAAAAAAAAAAATAGATTTGTCAACACTTAAAGCAAATAAATAAACAAATCATAATTCATATATTATCAGCAGGCGGTGGCATGCTGAACATTGTTGCTGGTTCAGATGGTAGTGAAGACATGACAACTTGACTCGATACGAACTTATGCATTAGTATCTCAAATTGAGGAAGCCTGACACGCATATCTAATAATTCTTGCTCTTTGCTTCTGTATTTTGTCTCTAAGGGTTATTGACTCAGTATCAACCGATGTCAAATGAATAGAGTGGCTTGAGGCATGTTTTAGACAATGTCCAAGTCCTCTAATGTANATGAACAGAGTGGTTTGAGGCAGGGTTTGGTCCATGTCCAAGTCCTCTTATGTAACCTCTAGATTTTCCTAAAACTTCATGTACAATCTCAAGTTCAGTGGGGGCCTCAAATCTCTCTGGATTCCCTTTTTTCCCTTTTGGCAGTTAGTCTATTCTATTTCATAAGCATAATTCATGTGAAAATTTTTTCTCGTGACATGGCATTTTTTCTCTTTTATAGTTGTGGTTTAATATTTCTAGTTCTATTTTCTACTTTGCAAGTTTGTTGAATCATCATAAGTAGTTCAACCTTGAAATTACTAATACTATACTTTATTTGTATTTGTTTGTTTTTGAGGTAACCAAGTTTTTAAATAATATCTTGGTCTATATTTAATTGACTGACACTAATATGATTTTTTTTTATATCTATTTTGATATCATTTATATTTTAATAATTGTATATTGAAGCGTTCTTTTCATAAAGCCACGAGTTATTTTTAATGAAGTTATGTTTTCAAATAAATGTATATCATAGTGACAATTTTATTGCGACGAAAAAAATTGAAAATCAAATGTTTGAAATAGAATCTCCAACATACATAAATAAAAATAGAATAAATTATGTGCCAATGGTACAACGTTGAAGCGACAAACTTTTTTTTTGTTTCGAATTAAATTTAATCACGAGTACAACTTGACACATAAATA
>OU503037.1:30088125-30098839 GCA_912172775.2 Fraxinus pennsylvanica | reverse complement strand
GGTTGTGTTTTTTATATCTGAAAAAAATATTTCAAGATCAACTTCAAAATTTATATGTTATTTAATACTATATTAACATTAAACTATTAAAATTTATTGAATAATCAGATTTTTTGAATAAAATATTATTAAAAAAATATTCTCAAAATTTCAAAATAAACGCGTTTTTAAGTTTTTTATTTTGAGAAACAATTTTTCAGAATGACAAAGAGAACGATTTTTCAATAATTTCAAAACAGACACTCAAAACAGAAACACAAAATGAATTCGAAACTCAAAACACAAAACAAAAATACAAAGAGAACGGCCCTTAAGTTGTTGGTTAAATATTATGTTGATTTTTAATTTCATAAGGTAGTCTAAAAAGAATTGAGTGTAAAACTTGGAAAAATTGAAGATTTTGATTTCTACATCTGTCATGCTATTGTTTTGGACTTGTCAAATACTTGTATTCAAACGAATTCGGAAGGACACTTTGTTTCCCTTCTTTTCAATTATGCGGAGCAAGACCGGAATTTTGTGTATATCATAGTTTAAGTGAGACTAATTTTGAGTTATGGGATCTGATTAGGCAGTTGACTAAAAATTATTCATATTGTTCATCAGTCGTCGAAATAGTCATGACTCATGTGTTAGCATGTAATGCCCTGGAGCCTATGTCCCAAAGGTTACTCAAATAATTTATTTAGCCACTATAAAAGTTGATTGACACATTGTAATAAAAAGAATTTGAAGAACTTTGCGGAATAAAATAAGCTATTTTATTGTCTAATAATATGCCAAATAAATTCAATCTACTAATGTAATATAAATCCATTGACTTTGAAAATAAAATTCGCATTGCAAAATAATTTTAATCTAAATACTAAGTATTAAAAGAAAATAAAATTCTTGATCCAGTGGCACGGACTCTGTTAGCAGTTTTAACCTTCAACTCCCAATCAATCAAGCATTCGAAAAAATATTTTAAATATGGAACAATCATATGAATACACTCAATACAAATTCCATGCTAGTATCAATTTAATATAAAAGCAAATAATTTTATGCGCATAACATAATTTTCTAGTTGGATAGAAACCTGACCATCTCATTCTCACTTAGGTCATACCCGTTCTCAATCTCTCATTAGGGTCTCTAACCCTATGATTAGTTTCTTTGGAGATCTACATAATACCCTATGGTATAATCCACAAGATCTTTCATCAATTTGGATCACATAATAGCATGCACAATTATTAACTTAAAACATTAAAAAGTGAAAAAATAAAATTACTTGGCATTTAGAGAAATCCATACCTTGTTCATTAAATTTCTTGTATACTTGAGCTATTTAGACTAATTCTTGTGAACGTATCTTGAACGCGCCGAAAAAGCTTTTCCTTTCTCTCTCCCCTCCAATTTTTTCTCTTTCTTGCTGTCTCTCCTTTTCTTTTCTCTCTCCCTTCTTTTATCTCTTTCTGTGTTCTATTTCTTTCTAAATTTGTCTGAATTGAAGTACAACAATAAGAGGATATTTATATGTATGATTAGATAATGATAGTTACCTAATTAAAATTCTGATAGGTCTCTTATTTAAAATTTAGATTGGACTTTCAACACACACGCTTATATGAAATATGAATTTAAGAAAATTCTAACTGCATGAGGATAAGATTTTAATGTGGATATATGTAAATTTCAAGTTCTATCTAAATACTTTTATATTAGATAATTCGACAATAAATTTTATTTTGTGTAAAACTCATATATATCCAATTATTAGGAATATTAGCACAATGTCCCTAGAAAATGGTAAAGTTGCTAAGTTACCCTAAAATCTCAAAACTTGAATTTATGCCTCATAATATATTGTATATATTTTAGGGGTATTACGTCCTCCCCTTCTCAAAAAAAAATTCATCCTCAAAATTTACCTTGGTCATCTAAATGATGTGGATATTTAGATTAAATATTTGCCTCGTGTTCTTAAGTGGACTCTTCGACCGCATGATTTCGCCACTAAAATTTTGCCAATGGAATTTCTTTATTTCGAAGTATTCGAATTTTTCTATCCAAGATGACTACTGGAGCTTCCATGTAAGTTAGATCTCGATGAATGTCTAACAAATGATGATTATTCACGTGTATATGATCTGATACATATTTCCGAATCATAGAGACATAAAAGACATTGTGTACTGCTGAAAATTTAGAAGGCAATGCGGCTCATAAGCTAGAGTTCCCATTATTCTCAAATTAGAAAAGGTCCTATATATGTTGGTCGGAGCTTTCCCATTTTGCCCAATCAAATGACTCTCTTCATTGGTGCTATTTTTAGGAAAACTTTGTTGCCAACCTTGAACTCAAGTTCTTTTCTCCTGTTGTCTGGATAACTTTTCCATTGATCTTGGGTAGTCTTAATTCTGGTTCGAATCTTCTCAATAGCTTGGACTATTCGCTCAACATTTGGTGAACGTTGCGAAAAGTCTTAACTTTCGCAACGTTTATCAAACGTTGCTAAAGGTAAAACATTTCGCAACACTCAATAAACGTTGATAAAGGTGTCTACTGTAACATTTTTCTAAAAAACGTTGTCAAAACTCATTTATTAATATCAATTGCAACATTCACCTACTAAAATGTTGCCAAAAGACTCTTTTAGCAACATTTGTCAACAAATATTGCCTTTTTAATGTTGCAAATGACCATTTTTATTGTAGTGGGAAGATTATGGACTTCCTTTGCAAATTGTGACTTAGTGCTCCACTAACTAGCACTAATTGAGACCATTTTACTCATTTCTATACACACAGAAGTAGAGGTAAAGCGGGAAACGGTGGAAGAAAGAGGAGAAAAGAAAGAAAAAAATAAAGGGGAAAATGAGACAAAAGGAAAAAGAAGGGAGAAAAGTCAGCTGACAACTACTAGAAGCTTGAGTTCGAGTTCTTCATTTTTTCAAGAGGAAAAGAAGTCATTTTATGGAATGATGATGTTAAATTTTATAGGGTTCTAAATTGTTGGTTTAATTTTCTGATTGAAGGGAATGAGTATAATTTCTTGCTTAAGTTGCTTGATTGATAAATTTTCAGTTGAATTAAGGTTAAGTAATACCAATTGAGTAAACCCTAGAATTTTTAATTGGGTTATTGAGTAAAAACAGTTTGTGGAAATGTTATGTTGATGGAATTATTGACATCAAAGCATGAATTTACAGAAAAAGATTAAAGTTAAATTTGTTGAATTATTGGTTGCTAGTTTTATTTCTATGATTGGGATGAAGGTAAGTTTGGATATAGTAAATATTGGTGGGAAAAGTCTACATGTACATAATATATGTACATAATAGTGTCAATAATGTGATGTGGACATAATCCTGCTGTTGATGTGAAAGTGTGAGATTTAAATTAATGATTGGATCCAGTGTCACGTGCAATTATGAACACCATTATGTATTGATTTATGTACATGTAGCACTTCTCATATTGGTGAAGGTATCAGAATAGAATGAGCTCTATTGATTAAAGGAAATTTGGAGAATTCATTCATGTATTGAGAAATCAAATTTTAGTATTCGATTATTATATTAAGAGCTACTTAGTATGATAGTGATTAAATTGGCCTTTTGTATTATATTTCAGGTGACGACAAAAAGATTGAAATAGTTTATCGACCTTCATAGCTTGTAGTTTGCCTTGAGTGATTGGAAAAACTTATTTTTCATAAATGAGTATTTACTAAATTTATAGTAGATCCGAAAGTTATCTATTTCTCATAATTGAATTGACACTATTATTTTTAGAATAAAATTGATTTTATAATTAGTTCTTTTAAAAGTTAAATTCAATTTAGATAAATAATTTCGTTGGCATGTTATATTAGTATATTTCAACGTATCTAAAGTTATTTTTAAAATCAACGGAAAGAACACAGGTGATTTTATCTGCTATATATATATATATTTATATCCACAGTATATGACCATTATGGTGATTTACCAGCTTTGCATTATTGTGACCAGATATTATAACCTTCAGACAGCTCTGCGCGTGTATGACCAAAATTTCAGAATTACAAATTATAGAATTTTAGATTTGAGTATCTTTGCCATGTATATCGATATTAATCGATATATGAGTATTGTTATTTTGGTATATTTTTGGTGTGACTTTTCATTATTATAGAGCTTTTCCGAGTTCGGACTACATGATTTAGTTTATTCAATTTATAGAGTAAATATTTCAATTTCTAATATTGTGCAATGATATTTTCACTCATATTTACTGATATCAGATTTCTTATATCTGTTTTACCTTATAATTGTTTATTCAGAATAAAGAGTAAAAAAAATTATAATTCCATTATGCTTTTGTCTTAAAACTATTATCAAATTTTTGACTTTGTTAAAGTTGTAATAGCTTAAGTAAAATTTTCAGGAAGTTTGCATAAATGGATAAAGTATACATATTTGCAAAATATCAACTCACTGAGTTACAATTAAGTTCATGTATTTTGTCACTATTTTCCTTATCAAATAGTAGTTGAGTTGAGCAGTGTTGGAGCCTGTCGATTCACTGAGTTGAGCTACACATTGTCAGTAGTTGTATGACACATTTTGTCAATTCATATAGGGCATGTCTCTTGTGGTGTATATGCATCTTTTGTCAAAAAAGCTAATTTGTAATGTATGTATCCATATCATGGGCTTGCTTCATATTTAGTATCTTTAGTGCTTTTGTGGACTTTTGTTTGTAAATAATAGTAAATGTCGATTTATCAATATTGTATTTTGAATAGTTTGTGTTTTAAGGGGCTGATGTACCCTATTTAAAATTATATGTAAGAAATTGATTATTATTCAGGTGATTTTAGTTCATATTACAAGGGAAATGTTGTCAATTTTTCTATAAAAGTATGTTATATGTCAAAGTTGCCTTGATGGTGGGTCCAACACTTAGCTGGCATCTACCATCGGTGCACGCCACGTGTTGGGTCCACTAAGATGATTCAAAACGGGTCGGGTCAATATCCCCCTCACTGCCACTCAATTCCTTGTGATTTACATATTTTTGCATAGGAGACACGGCGATTTCTGCTTTGATAATTAGATGCTTCAAAGGATTTTCTTCAAGAATTGTTCATCAACACTGTTTGTTAAATTTTTTAACTTAAAAGCTTCAACTTAACCAATTTGAGCCAGATTAACTCAACAAACATCATATGATACAGGAATAGAATAAATTAAATAAATTGAGGTTTAATTTAAGGCATTGACTCTCAAGTTTTTCTGCTTCTCAGGAGGTTAACATGAACTGCTTCACGTTTCCAGGGTAACTAATTCAAATAAAACCTTCTCCAGAAGGATTTCCTCTTTTTGTGCAATCAGTTTCACTTCAGCCTTCGGCAATAAAAGCGGAATGTGAACTGGTTAAAAATATCTAGACAGTTGAGGAATTTTTTTAGTCAGAGTAATATCACATCAAGAGAACAAGAGCTAAACATTACTGAAGCATGCGTTCACTTCAAAAGAAAACCACTGTTAGATGGAGCCAAATTGAGGTTCCAGTCTGCTAACTTAACCTCTCCAAAAGACACTATAATTACTAAACGAAACAAAACCGTTACTTTGATGCAAAACAAAGGTAAAAGAAGAGTTTAATACAATTCTAAGTCTTTTTTAGTCAATACCCGAACCTATATTAACCTTGCTGAGTGGTGAAACTCAAGATGCTTTCTTCATCCAAGATTATTAACACTTCACGGCAAGGATTATACAAGGTGCGTTCTTGACTCCTTTCCCTTTCTCTCAGATCCTACAGCAAACAAATCCTTCTTTCCCATTTGTTCTTCATTTCAAGTATAAACTGCAACATAAAAAAGTCTCAAAAAAGATGTCAGAATGAAGAAACTGTGTTTCATTAGTAATATGTAATGACAGTGTCAAGATTTTGGAGAAAAAAATGTGAACCTCTTCGTTTGTGGTTGACTAAATATTCACCAGATGGTTGTAACACTAACCAGAAACAGATTTGATAATGTAAACTTGCAAGTCTGTCTATCCGTCTACTAGTTTTCTTATCAAAAATCAGTTTATTAGGAGTGCAGCATATGCTTCTAAAATTTATCACATTGACAGATAAATAAGAGTAATGTTATTTAGCACAATTGATGTCTAACAACAAAAATGAATTAAATAAGAAGTACACTTAAATGGTTCTTATAATTCTATCCTTTAATTGAACCAATCATAGGCAACTATAGTTGTGTTTGGGCTCGTGTGGTGCTAAATAGCATTATTTCCAAAATAAACATTTCGTACCTTCAGGCATGGAAAACTCTAAAGGGAGGAAGACGGCATAAGGGAGAAAAACCATGCTACATGATCATCAAGGTCGAAATCTAGTTTGACACTCATGTGAGTTGGCAGATTTTTGCACATTGATTTTAACAACACTTTTCCATCAATGACCAGATTTTTCACGCATAGGTGTCAAACTAGGTGTACAGATTGGGTGTACAACTAACTTAATTCAAGGGAGAATACATTAGTTGTCTAAGCTGAGAATCAGTTTAAAAAGAATAGCTCACCAGGTAGCAGACCTTTGGGTCATGAACCTTCGCACAGCACAGAACCCTTGATCCTTTCAATAGTGCACTTGATTAGGCTATTAACAGTTGCCACTGAACCCAGAGAAAGTTTTGCTGTTGGAACTGAATCTACCAATATCTGAAAGGCGACGGTCAGTAATGATCCACCGGAACCAACCTCGGGATTAATCCCTCCGGCCAGATTTATAGGTCCATCAGGAAGTATAGCGAAACCAGATGGTAAGAGGGCAACATAGTCTGGATCACCACCACTTAAGACCACATTCATGGCAACAATATCAACTGGAGCATAAATAACATAGGAGCCGGTTGAATCAGTGCAACTCTCTTGTAGTATCAGCATATTGCATTGGCTGGAATTTGCACTCTGCAAATTACATTTTCAATAGCTTATGAAGAACAGTCCAGTCATTTGTGAGAAAACTTAAATAAATCAACAACTTACATTGACACGCAACAACGAGACAGAATTGCCTGGATCACGGCCGTTTGCTATATGTGCCATTTCTTGAACAATGCCCCCATTAGAAAGAATATCCCACTGCAATTGTGATACAGTATTAATTGGGTGTAATTTCTCATAGGTAAGACATTTCTTCAAGAATCCTTGTAACACTCAAATAAGCAGCTGAAATTGTAAAGAGTAGAGAAACTATTGTTGATTATTTGGTTTCTTAGCATTATTTTGGAAGAATATGTTTTGGAATAGTAGATTGATGGAGAATATGCGGTTGAAAAAGAAGGAAACGTTATTGATGTAATGGAAAATATTATTTTATTGAAAAATGTGTATTTGAAAATGAGTAGAAGAATGAGAATGAAAATTTTAATGTGTCTCAAATAAGGGCTTAATTCTTAAAAAACGGGTGTTTTTTTTATTTTTTTTGTCATATCGGTAATGTCTGTTCTGTTGATTATTTGGTTTCTTAGCATGAGATAAGAATCTATTTATTTTTACTGTTTCACTTGATCAATGTAGCTTCTGAAGTAATTTAAGATCAAAGATTGACTTATTTTAAGTTTCAGACTCGAAAAGTATTTCATACCTCATTTCTTGAATTCTCATCACGAAGAAAATCGAAAACTCTTTTTGGTGAAACTGGGAGCCAAAATGAAGTAGCAGCACTTAGCACAATACCAGGAGGCCTGCCTGGATCGTCCACACTCTTTCTTGTCATAACCCTAACATCATCAGCTCCACTTCCTGACATTGTTGTCCATGTGTGAGCAGTTGAAGCACCGACACCAGTGCAGAAGCTCATTACCATTCTTTCTGCCAGCTTCAACATACTCTTTCTACCTTCTGGAGATGATATCACTGCACCAGAAGCTATATATACATATTAGCATAGGCTAATGAAATCCTGTCAACTAAAATTTTAGTTCAATTAAAAATTGTAAGATGTTAGTACCCCCAGCATCTCCTGCTGAAATGTTATTGGCCATTACACTTGCAAGACGTTCACATTGTCTATCCAATGTTGCTACCCAGCGTCGTGCCCCAAATGCGAGACCAGAATTGACCAGAGGTTTGTAGATGTTGTGAACTGCTCTATCATCCACCTCAACATGCTCCACCCATGTTACCTGAGGATATATAGGAGCATATTCACAACTAGCAATATATATATATATATTTATTTAAATTGACATATTAACTTCAGAATATGTTATACCTTTGAGTATCCGTTTGGTAAATCTTGGATCAAACAACCGGATGGCCTTCGTCTACATTGGGATACAGAGGTAGCTCTCAGATTGTCTAAAGAAACATCAACCACAGCCCATGTACCATCACCATGTCGTTTGCAGTATCTTGCAAAATAGTTTTCCCGAGTTGGAACCAATGGGGAAGGGACCTGGAACTCAGCAGTCATCTATAAAGATAATAGCATTAGGATCAACAATTTATAAGAGTTGCTGAGAAAATGTCAGTCAGTGAAGAATAGCAATCACCAAGAAAATTGATTTTTATGCATACCACTTGTAAAGCTCCGTTATAGTTGCCTGCCACTCCAGTTGATAAAACTTCAACAGTCATTGCTCTTGAGACAACGCTGGAGAACACGCTTGTCCATTGATTCTGTAATCAGAATGAAACCAATACTGCTGATTAAAATGGAATCAGAAAATTACATGCTGATGTCCAAATATGCATTCAAGAAATCCTACCACATCCATCAGAATTTCAACCAAGCAGATGTGATTCATTATCACAACAGCAGACTCTCGAGACGCCTCAGATTTCATTTCCAAGGGTTTCGGACCAATCCCACGAGGGAAAGTCCGGACATATTCCTCTTCACTCAAAGTCTCAGCTGAATTGTCCGTGTTAGGTATCCATAAAGGCTCTCCAGTTTGGGCCATTTGGATTAATTCCTCCATTGCAGCAACAGCCAACTCAATGATCAAGGGCTTGTTGGCTTCAGTTGGAACGGAGACTGACCTAAGAAGATCAGCTGCACCATATATCTCACCTGCCATGCCTGTATGCGGCCCAAAATTTCCCGTTCCAAGATCAAGTGAACGAGATGATCCAGGAGAAAGATGTGCATAAGAAAGCATAGGTTTTCCAACATGCTTTGCAGCAATTCCAGAAATCCTATCAATCTAGAAAGATGATACGCATGTAAATAAGTTAGAAACTACATATTAAAACACCTAATGGCTCGCTTATTTTCTTAATCGTTATTATGGACATAATTTGACGAAATTGATTATAAATTTATACAAGCATATCTTATTAAAGCAAGAACTTTTAGACACTTATGGTAAAGAAATTTTCCAAATACAGATGTCTCTAGTCTTCTCTTATTACCTCTTCCCTTAAGCGGGCATTCTCGATCCTCAAATGCTGCTCATCAAATGACATCTCGCCAATGGCAGCTGGTCCTCCACAATTGGGACAAGTAGCATTGCTGAGAGCTTCTTTATACGTTATGTTCTCTGCGCGAAGCTTCTCATTTTCATTCCTCAGCTGTGTGTTATCGTGGCGCTCATGTTGAGACTGAAATTATTAATTCTAGCACAATTAAAGTACTTCCCATATATAAACGCATCAATGTACTAATAGAGTGATAATCACTGGTAAAAGTTTTAAGCCTAAGAATTCTGGAAGATAAACACTTTACCTTCATTTGAGTACGCTTGTTTTGGAACCAAAATTTAACTTGTAAAGGCTCCAACCCTAATTGACGTCCAAGCTCTTTCCTTTGTTTATCATCCGGGTGAGGGCATTCCTTAAAAAACCTATAAATTAAAATATTTCGTTAAAAAAATGAATAAATTCATTGAGTATATATTATTGTCTCTTAATTATTTAATTCTGCCAGGCACTTGACTTACGCTTCCATTTCTGTGATTTGATGCTGGGTATGGCGATGATAACGCTTCCTTTTGGGTCGCGTATTTGGATCTCCATCATCACCAGAAGGTGCTTCCATTATATCCGTCACCAATTTGCTCTCGAATTCATCATCCTTAATAAGGTCCATCTCATTTTCCGGTGTTTTATTACTCATGTCCAGCAAGGAATGGTGGCTATCAAACATGTTTGGCTGAAACATCTTGATGTTCTTAAGTTACAAACTTAAAAATTTCCAATCAGCTGCAAGAAGAAGGAAAAAAAAAATTAAGCGAAGCAATTTTAACCAAAAAATAATATAATAGTATAGACATAATTATAGTTTACAACAATTGACACAAGGGAACTATACCTCAAGAAAAAAAGATTACCCCAATATGGAATCTGGAAATGCGATAGGGAAAAAGGTGCTTTTGAGAGTGTGTGTAATGTATGAAAAAGGTGCTTTAGCGTTTACATCGAGAATGATTTCACTGGAATTACTTTTATTCCCTAGTTCTTGGTTTAATCAGATCTTGAAATGATTTGACTCTTGACACCAAACAGTATTTCGTAAACACTTGACATGAAAATGAAATTAATTTTTGTCAAACCTAACAGTGTTCATCAGAATTCCGTATAAATCTTGAGAAAGAACAATGTAAAAAGGGGTATGATAAGGGTAACTCTATATATGTATCTTGAATTCTTACCTTCAATGTAATTTTAGGTTTACAAAATTCCCTGACCTTTTCTATAGGTTTTCAGACTTGACTGAAAATT
>OU503037.1:30065926-30082416 GCA_912172775.2 Fraxinus pennsylvanica | reverse complement strand
TATAAAAATGAATAATTGATATGATTGATCCAATCCAATTGAGGGAATTCCGACGCTTCACCGCTTCGAATTATTGATTTTAATTTCACGTTTCAACATTGAATTTTATTACACATTTGAGAGAACAATTCAGTCTTTTTGATCCTTTAAATATTCTTCCATCTCCCTGTGGATACGACACCCCAAAGCTGTGCTACAACTACCGCGTTATTCTTTGGGCGTAATCAGCACCTATTTCACGGGCACCTTATCAGATGGATCCGAAAGAGTTGAAGGAATTAAAGGTACAATTACGAGATTTGGTTGATAAGGGGTTTCATCAGACCCAGTGTATCCCTATAGGGAACACTTGTGTCATTTGTGAAGAAGAAAGATAGCACAATGAGATTCTGTATTGACTATTGTCAATTGAATAAGGTGACCAATCGCAGCAAGTACCCTCTGCCTTGCATTGATGATTTGTTTGATCAACTTCAAGGTGCCACTGTATTTTCTATGGTTGAATTGCATTCAGGATACCATCCACTCTGGATCAGGAATGTTGATGTTCTGAAAACTGCTTTTAGGTTGCGATATAGCCACTATGAGTTTTTGGTGATGCCTTTTGGGTTGACTAATGCCCCCAACAACATTTATGGATATGATGAATAGGATACTTAACCCATATTTGGACAAACTGTGATTGTGTTTATTGATGATATATTACTTTATTCTTGTATTCATGATGAACATGCCGAGCACTTGAGAATTATTTAACAAATTCTGTAAGGTAAGCAGATGAATGCTAAGTGCAGCATATGTGAAATTGATTAGAGGAAAATTGAGGATAGCCCTGGATAGACAGAAAAGTTATGCGGATAGGCGCAGGAAAAATCTTGAACTTGCAGTTAGAGATAAAGTATTTTTGAAAATTGTCACCTTAGAAAGGGGTGTTGAGATTTGGCAGACGAACAAAAGTAGAGCCCATGATATATTGGACCTTATAAAATTACTGAGTGGATTGGCTAAGATGCATATCGATTAGATTTGCCAGATGAATTATCGAGGATCCATGATATTTTTCATGTTTCTATACTTCGCAAATACCTCGCAAATGCTTCTCATGTGCTAGAGTCTCAACCAATACAGTTGAAGGAGAATTTGACCTATATAGAGGAGCCAGTGAGGATTCTAGACAGAAATGTGCAAATCCAGCGAAATCAAACAATTTCACTTGTCAAGGTGCCTTGGAGGAATCAGACGGCGGAAGGGGCTACTTNAATTCTTTTAAGGAGGTGAGATTGTGACAACCCATATTTTATTAGTCAGAAGTCAAGGGTTGAATTGTCAAAATTAAGGTCAATTATGGACTTAATTGGAATAATTTATCTTCTTGGGGCTTCTTGAATTGTCAAAGTCAAGGTCAATTATGGACTTAATTGGAATAATTTATCTTCTTGGGGCTTCTTTTATATTAAGATAATTGAGGGTTTAAGATGGAAATCATTTAAAGTGATTGGGACAATTTTTTTTAAATTGCAATTATGGAGGGTTGAGATATATTAGAATTTAAGTTGAGGGATTTTTCTTGCAAAAACTCCACTATCTAGACATTTCCAACCCTCCATAATTGGCAAAGTTCCGTGTCCCAAAAGTCATTTTATCGAGTTATATTTATGGTTAAGTTGTCGGAGATTGCAAGTGCCTTTGGAATGAATCAAAGTTAGTTCAAGAATATCAAGTCAAGGCAAAAATCGCTCGCTAGCAGCCAAGTGAATCTCTTGAGTGGTTTTAGTAAAGTCCGACTGCCTGTTGGCCATCCCAAGGGTGCCCAAGCGCACGTATCATCCAGAAAAATCCTAGTTCACGATTTTTAGCCTTTTAACAATCGCTAACAACCCATGATTCTCCATATTACAAATACCCAGGGCAATATCCATCCCTATTGTGTTGAGACTTTATTCATTCAAGAGAATATATTGTTGAAGATCAAATACTCATTTCATAATTCTCTTGCTTCAACCACAAAATCAAAACATCAAAATTCCAAAAGATCAAAAATACCAATAAACCTCTACCAAATATCTTTTGAAGTTCCAAAGATCCAGAGAGGTAACTGAAGTTCCGATTTGTGAAGAAATAGTTCGTTCTTGGTGATCTACGAAGGAAAATGAAATTCAGAGGTTCTTGAGCTAGTGTTGGAGTGCACAATTAGGGAGTTCTTCGGTAATAACGAGTTGGAGAGTTTAATTGTGTCTAGATCAATTCTGTAAGTTAAATCTTTTCTAGTAGAATATTTACTGGCACGTATTACTCATATTCACATCCTCTAGTGGTTAATTGAGTTGAACCTAGTTTACTTCAATTCAGATGGCAAATGATTTTGCTTAAGTATTTTTCTTGTGAGCAATGTTAATCTGAACTCAGTATTTATCCATAACTAAATAAAATTTACAATTTTAATGCATAAAAATCATGGGAAAAAATGTGACTTAAGTGGGATAATAATTATGAAGAGAAAATCGATCATTTTAGCACTACAATAATTATTCGATTTAAGCAGGAAAATACGCATAGATAGCAAGTCAAGATAAAATAATTGGATGGAGTTGAAATAATATTATTTCTATGATTTTATGTAATTAGAGATAATAGACTTATGCCTTTAAAAGAGTGAGCCCAGATTGATAATTGGACCAGACAATCAGGATCGAATAGTCTGGCTTAATAGTCGGAGCTTGGACTATCTAGGTTCCTTTGATGGCTTGAAATACAAACCATGATATTTGGCTAATGTTTATTAATTGTTTATGATTTGTCAAATAGCTTTTACTTGCGTACATTTCTTGAGAATCATAAATACGACTCATTTATCAATCACTCATTTTTATTTATTAATAATCTAAATTGTTGATACTCATTTCCCAACACATGCTTATGCATAATTAAAGTCAAATAAAGCCATGATTCAAACTAGATTTGACTAGTCAAATTCGGGTTGATCAAGATCATAACAGGAGTTTTACTTTAAAAATAAAAAACTTGATTTATCAATTGCATGAAAAATCAGATTGGTAAACTTTTGTTTTCAAATTGTTGCTTGTTTCAAAATTGAGAATTTAGTAAACAAAGTGATTTATTGTTCCGCCCGTATACAACTACTAAAATTGATATTGATTGTCATGTTTTTATATAATAATAATTATTATAATCAGTAGCAGCAGCAGCAGCAGCTAGTAGTGTAATATATCTTTCACGTCTGTAATGACCAATTAGGGTTGAATGTCCATTGCACGTTATTTTGAAATACTTTTATAAATGTTGTAAAAGTAATATTTAATACTAATTTATTGGAAGGATTTGATGAGTTTCAAACTAACTAAATAAAATAAAATTTAGTATAGAAATTTAATTGGGTAAAATTTATACTCTAAAAAATCAATATCTATGATTCAAATTTTTTGTGATAATGAAATACTATAAATGAACAATATTTTTATAATAAATTAGATACATAAGAATTAATTGTTAATACATGAATCTAAACACTCATTAATACAATATTTTTATAAGTACTCCAATAGGGCGCCGCCACTTGGCGATGTAGTATTACATGTAGTACATGTAGCATAGTCCAATTTCTAGATACAAGAGTACAAATAAATTCATTAATAATAACTCTAGATTTATGTAGATCAAAATTCATCAAGTCAAAATTCATTGAATCTAGATTAATGTGAACGTTAATTAATTGAGAATTAATAACACAAAATTCATAGATGACAAAGATTTTGTAGTATTTATTACATATGGACAAGCGAAAAGTAAAGTATTATTAAAATAAATGAATTGTAGTATAGTTAAAATCGTCCAAAAAATAATTCTCACTCATGTTATTCCAAAATACTTTATAAGTATTGTAAAAATAATATTTGATAGTAATTTGTTGGGATGATTTGATGAGTTTCAAACGAACTAAATAAAGTAAAATTTAAAAGAGCAAAGTTGTACTCTAAAAAATCAACTTCTATAATTCAATTTTTTTGTGATGATGCAACACTACAAATTAATGAACAATTTTTATACTACATTTGGTACATAAGAATTAATTGCTAATACATGAATTAAAAACTCATTAACATTCCTAGATACAAGACTAGAAATACATTCATCAATAATACTCTAGATTCATGTAGATCAAAATTCATTAAATCAAGATTCATTGAGTCTAAATTAATGTAAATGTTAATTAATTGAGAATTAATAACATAAAATTCATTCATAAAAAGGATTTTGTAGTATTTGTTATATGTTGAAAAACGAAAAGTAAAGTATTATTGAAATTATTGAATTGTAGTAGGATTAAAATTGTCCAAAAAATAATTATCACTTGATATGATATTTAATATATTATAGATGAGTAAAATTATCTGATACTTATCAAACACAATATATCAAGCATTATTATTTTAAATTCTAAAGAATTAGAATGTCAAAATTATAAAATTACAAAATAAAAGCATAGGCCATATACTAGAAAAGGATTAATAGCATAAAATCCCTCCAAATGCGTTTTCAATTGCAATATATCCCTTATTTATTGAAAATCGTAGAAAACCTCCGTATTTGAAACATTTTGTGGGAAAAAGCCCCCATCCGTCAACTTTTGTCAAATTTGCCGTTAGAAATAGTAAAAAAAAAAAAAAAATACCAAAATTAAAAAAGAATAATTACAATTTCAGTACCAAAACACCACCTTTTTTTTTAAACACAAATTAGGAGTGTCGAGTGCAAGAAAACATAACACATTAAGATAACCACCCCACCCCATCCCTAACCGATTCTCATTTTCTTCACACTCAGCGGACACCGTTACAATCGTCTCAATGGCTTCTCTATTTTTTTTTTTTATTAATAAAAAACCTCACTTGTGGTGGAGGAAAAACCTACATTACAATAAAACCATACAACTCAACTTCTAAGGTATGGCAATTCCCATCTATCCGTGTGTAAAATTCCTCTGAGAAATTTCGGAGCCTTATTGCCAAAAGATAAGTGATAAGACGAACCATTGCTGCCATGCTTAGCAAGGAGATCAGCCGCCATATTGGCCTCCCGGAACACGTGCTGGACTTGAGCATTAAGAAAACGGATCGGCTCCAAAATTTCATCCCAAAATTCCCAAAGCCACCATAAAGAGCAGGCACCTTTATGCAACCATTGAACCACAATATTGGAGTCGGTTTCAACAATGATGTCCCTAATTTCGAGCTCCCTGCACATCCGTACACCATCAAGAATGGCTCGGGTTTCTGCCGTCATATTTGTACAGGAGCCGTAGTGGCGAAAAAGCCTACCCAACATCGACCCTTGTTGTCCCGTAAAATTCCTCCACCATCGGCTGGGCCTGGATTGCCTTTAGATACACCATCTACATTTAATTTTAGTTGTTGTCCCTCCGGTTTCTGCCAACTGATCAGCTACATTGTTCTCCTCTTAGCATTATTTATAGGGAAATTTAAGGAGCTCAAGCAGTAGAAGTCGCCCCTTGAAATTTTTCTGAATTTGGTGATCAATCCAGCAGCTTGCGAGAGCATTGATTTGGTCTGCCACACATGCCATGAGATAGGACGTTCTTCTATTCTAGCTTCACATCTAGTTTTCCAGAGTTCCCATGTAATAATCAGTGGTGCTAAGCCGTGAAGTACACCCTCTTGTGAAGAAGCAGATGCGTTTTTCCACCATAAATTTAGCATTTCTTTCCAAGTGTTAACATAGGGAAGAGAAAGATGGAAGTGGCAAGCAAAATAAGACCAGGTTTTTTTTGCGATTTCCCCATTACAAAGCACGTGATCAATGTTTTCCATCGAGGGACTAGTACAACATTAGCATTTCGAAACCAATGGGATCCCAATACTTTAGACCACCTCGTCAGTTGGAAAACAATTTAGACGAGTTCTCCAAGAAACAAAAGAAATTCTTTGGGGTACTTGGTGATGCCACAACCATCTTTTCCATGTACAAGACACTTCCTTTTGTCGAATCAACTCCCAGGCCGATTTAGTAGAGAAGGAACCATCCTTGTTGGGTTTCCAGATGTGCTGATCATGCTACCCAGAGAATTTAATGATCACACCTTCGATTGTCGCTGCTTTATTTTCATCCAGTAGCTCTCGAAGCCGGATTCCATTCCACTTACCAGTCGATGTCAAGTGATCTTTAATCTGTAATTGTGGTTCCTTGACTTCCCAACCTGCATTAGCCAAGCTTTGGGAACCAATCCAGTTATCATACTAGAAGTTTGAAGAACCACCAAGAACGCGGCAAAATGAGTTTTGTAAAACAATTTGCAATGTCGCGACCACTCCTTTCCAAAACCGAGATTACATGGGGGAAATTTTCAGCAATGTAACATGTTTATTTTTCATGTATTTAGCTCGGGAAAAATCAGCCCAAAAGGATTTTCCAATTATCAGCTTCTACGTAAACCTCATAAATAAAGCTCGTTGAACTTCGCCAAAATCCCGGATACCTAAATCACCTTCCTCCACTGGTAACATATTTTTCTCCAGGAAACCCATTTTCTTTTCTTAGTTCCATCAGTTGCATTCCAGAGAAAAGATGAAAAGATTCTGCTCAGCTCATTATGAATCCCCTTGGGCAATTTCAATACTCATAGTATATGAATTGGCATGCTGCTCAGAACATGTTTTTTATCAGTGTGATTTTTCCCCCAAACGGGAGAAGTCGCCCCTTCCATCCTACCAGTTTCTTTCGAATTTTTCTAGCATAGGTTCAAACAAACTCTTCAGTAATCTACCTGTGTAAAGAGGAACTCCTAAATAGGTGCATGGTAGAGCACCTTCTTTAAAACCCTAGACCGCCAATAGTTGTCTTATGCGTGCTGTAGTAATGTGTTTGGAGAAAAACATAGATGATTTCATAGGACTCACAGCTTGACCCGACGTCCGTTTATATGTTTTTAAAATATCAAGTAGCTTGCCAATCGATTTTTTCCTTCCATTGGCGAAAATAAGTAAATCATCAGCATAAAATAAATGACTAACCAGACATCCTCCAGAGTGAAAAGGCTGAACTTGATTGCTAGCAAAAGCTAGATTGAGCATTCTAGACATGAGTTCTTGAGCCATAATAAACAAATACGGAGACAGATGATCTCCTCTCTTCCCCCTTCCCTTCAAGAACTACACCAAACCTCCCTCATCTTTCCTTTACCTTTAAGGTACTCACTATTCCTCTCTATATCTTTATATTATATCTATTTTTTGGAATAAATTACACGATAAGTATAAAAATAAAAACAAGAAATCCCATTTTTGGACACCATAGAGTTCTGATTTTTTTCACTTTTTGGACTAAATAGGGCAATGAGAGAACGTTGAAGCCAATTCCAACTCCATTTACTTGTATAAAATTGTTCCAACAAAATACCAGACCAAAATCACAACTAATTGTACCCAATTCAGTAGCTTCTGCGATTCAAGATTCTTCTACTACAACACACAGCAGCTTTCGGTTTCAGCTCGATAACTTAGGTCCTCAACCCGGGTCTCGAAAGATAGCGAAGAGAAAGGGAAGAGATCATGCTGTTGGACAAGGGAGTAGCTGTGGGTTTAGAATGAGGGGTCAGAAATTCATGTCAGGACCTAGAGTCTGAAAGGGGTTCGAAGGTGCCAAAATGCCGGTGTACCAGAGATTTCCTAAGCTGAGAGGGATTGCTGGAGGTAATTTATTATAAAGATTGTTTTCTGTTCCATTTGTGTGATTTTTGGAGTTTTTGGAATAAATTTGAAGATTGTTTGATTTTTGCATAAATTTGGAATGATAGGTTGCACATATAAAAAAAAAATTTGATTTAATTTGTAAAGAAAAAAATTTGGATACTGAAATTGCAATTAATCATTTCTAATTTTGGTATTTTTTACTATTTCTAACTGCAAATCTAACGAAAGTTGATGGAAAGGGGTTTTTGCACAAAATGTTTCAAACAGGGGTATGTCACAATTGAAAACGTTTTATGGGGATTTTCTCCTATTAATCCTAATATATATATATATATGGAAACTCCAAAATTAATAGGAACCCTTGTGGCGAAGGAAAATCGTGAATACAATTAATGAAATCGAAAAGTATGAATTTCACTAGAGTCCAAGACAATACAACCAATAGAAGCCTTAGGCAAATCTCGGATACAAGTAACAAATTGAGAACAACCATTCGCACCTGACTTTGATAAAGAATCAGCCACTATATTTGTCTCGCAATAAACATGACTGATTTTTAAATCCAAATACTCCCGCCAACTCCATTATATCCCCACAAATATTATAGAGTGACAAAGGTGGTGATCCACGCCCATTATACCAATGATCCAATAATTGAGCCCCTGTTTGAGTCATATTAAAATTTTCATTCTCATTTTTCTACTCATTTTCAATCACATTCTTCAATAAAATAATATTTTTTTATCACATCAATAATTTTTCTTTCTTTTTCAACCACACATTGTCTATCAATCTACTATTTAAAAATATATTATTTCAAAATAATGTGGCTTAAACACACCCCAAGTCACTTGGTTTTCCACCCAAACTCTATTAACGCCCTAAGATAACAATAATAGAGACCCAATTTTAGAGCACAAGCGTCGACTGTAGAATTGTTGCCACACCAATGTAATGAGAGAAACCAAAAATCAACTTACCAAGCCAATCTCTCAATACTTCACCGCTTCCAGCTTTACCGGGATTACCCGAGCTAGAGCCATCAATATTCAATTTAAGGACTACATTCTTCGAAGGATAGCAGCAGACAAGCAAAGGAGTCCTAACACGCAATGATGCCTCTGGAATACCAAGCCAATGCAAAGATTCTCTTAAGCCGGGGGGATTTGGTTTTGATGGCCGAATGAGGGAGCTAAGCTCTACCAAGCAATGCTGCACTTTGCAACAAATTTTATCAATGGACATTGTATCACCATTGCACTTGGCATTATTCTTTGCAAGCCGAATTTCCTATGAGATTACTGCTGGAGTCAACAGACCAAGGAGTTGGACCTGAGAATGTCCTTGAAACTGAACCATCCAAATTGTAAGTAAAGAATGCCAATTATTTTTATTGTTAGCAATACGGGCGCCAAAAAGGGAGGCAAAATGAGACCAAAACGGCATTGCTACTTCACTGGAATGGAAAAGGTGATCAATATCTTCTATTCGAGCATTAGCACAGCAATGACTCTAGGAAACTAGTGAAATACCACGCTGACTAATCACTTTATCAACAGGGATAATACCACTCCACACCCTCCAAAGAAAGACTGAAATCTTCACTGGTGGCTCTTTGTTCCAAATCATCTTGACGTAGAAAAAATCCCAAGCTGAAGACGTAGAAAAAATACCCGACACCAAATGAAGGCGTCTTGCCTTACTTTAAGAAGCACATGTTGAGATTTAACACTAGAAACCAAATTAGCACCCCCAAACCAATGAAGAATGCTCTCATTCCATCCACCATGAGTTATAACCTCATTTAATTTAATCAAAGGTTCCATAACAGGCCCACCATGATCTGCCAGAGAGCCCACTCCCATCCAATTGTCAAATCAGAAAGAAATATTACATTTCCATACTTACCACCTACTATGCTCTTGAATGAAAGGAAGATAATTACAAAGTTGTCACCACATAAGAGAAGAACCAAGGCCAATAGAGAAATTGCTAATGTCAAGCACATTAGTCAAATATTTTTACATCATAAAGGTCGCCCATAAAGAGTTTGTTAGGTATTTGATGTAATTGGCAAGTTTGTGAACAAAAGGGACTAAAATTAATATATTATAAAAGTCAAGGCGTAATGTGCAAATAGTAGAAATTGTGTTATATTAGGTCTAGGGTTTGAGAATGGAAAGAAGGAAAAATGGCGCCGCAATTTCGCTAGACTATCACCATGACTTGGCTCTAGTGTCAGAAATAGTAACATTGTTGCTAGCATATCGCCAGGGCTTCACTCGAGCAACACATTGTCGCTCACCTGTCGCTCAGCTAGGGTTATCCGAAAAATTTTTAATTAGTTTTTTTAATGCTTTTTATCCGGTCCATCCATTCCTTAACCTACATATAAATAATAGAATGCATCTAAACAATTTTTCCAAGGTTGATCATTATGAAAAACATATTCACTTCATATCATCTTCATCAAATTAGCATTCAACCTTCATTCTGTGATTGATTCCTGGCGGTGAAAAGATCAAATCCACAATCCAAATACCAAAACTGTTACTTTCTACATATTTGTCAGTGTTTTAAAGATCAAGGAAAGGTGACTGGAGTTCCAGTCATTGACAAGCACAGAATTCTTCGTTAATCCACAATAGATAGACGAATTCGCAAAGTTGGGAGTTGCTGTAGGAGAGCGCAATCCAGGAAAGTTTTGAAAACTGCAGTTGTGAATTGGTGTAGTAGCACGAAATCTAGAAGAGTTATAGGAATTGCAGTCAACAGGTCAAAAAGTAGTAGTGGTAGTTGAGTTTGGTGGACTGTAAGTTTTGTTTCGTTTATAGTGGATTGTTGACTGACAAAGTGTCCAGAGTTTTTACCCAGTTGGAATTTCTCCGTGATCATTTCTTGTGTTTATTTATTGTTTTCATAACTGCGGCATTTCAACATTAAAAAAAATGAATTGTATGATTAACCATATAGAGATAATTAATAGTGACTTGTTGCTAATTAATAGAGTTTTTAATTCCGCATAATCACATATTCACCCCCTTTTGGTGTAGTTTGGGTCGAACTTCATATTTTCAATTGGTATCAGAGTCTTATTTCGATTCCTGACCCTTAATTAATTCTAGATGAGTCAGTTCTTGTATGTGCCTCCTTTTTCGACGGAAGCAACTATACTTATTGGAAAGTTCAAATGAGAGCTTTTCTTAAAGCATTGAATGAGCATTCAAACTGGGTGGACCGAACCTTCAACTACTGTTGCTGGTGTAGCTATACCCACTGATATTTCACTCTGGACTAAAGATGACTTAGCTGAGTAAAGGGCATTCATGTCCTGTTCATGGATGTGTCTGTTGAAGAGTTTAAGAGAGTTTCGATGTGTTAAACTGCTAACGATGTTTGGGATATATTAGAAACCACACACAAGGGAACTAAACCTGTTAAAAAATCAAAACTGTAGATGTTGACGACAAGGTTTGAAGAAATTAGAATGAAGGACAACGAATCGTTTGACGAAATTTATGTGAAGTTTAATGATATAGTTAATTCCAGTTTTAACCTAGGTGAGAAGATCGTCGAGTCAAAAATCATTAGAAAAGTCCTTAGATCCCTACCTGAAAAGTTTTAGACCTAAAGTCACCCGATTGACGAAAGTAAGGACTTAGATGCAGTTAAGATAGAAGAACTTGTAGGATCCTTACAAACCTATTAACTCACCATATCTCAACCAAAAAAAGGCTAAATCCATAGCCATGAACACTGTTAGGAAAGAATAGAGTGAGTTAACTGATGCTGAGACTTTTAGGGATGACGAAATAGCTTATTTCGTTAAAAAAAAATTCCAGAAAGTGATGAGGAATAGGAGAAAACCTCAAGAATTGAAAAATGGCGTCCCTAGTAAATTCTCGAACGATAAGCATGAGAAGAATAGTTCTAGGATTGCTAATAAGAAAATCCAGTCACTTAAATGCCATGAATGTCAGGATTTTGGTCACTATAGGAATGAATGTCCTAATTTGAAGAAGAACTTGAATAAAGGTAGGCGTAAGGCATTAGCAATGACCTTGAGTGATGATGAATTAGATTAGAGTGCTCAAAGTGATACCTATGGTGGTGAGAAGGAACAAAAATTTATGGCATTCACATCTATAGTTACGATTGAATCTGATATGGAAAGTGAAAAGGTTGAGAATGAAGAATGTAGTGAAAAATCAGAGAAAGAGTCTGAGGAAGAGACTGATATTCATGAGTCTTATCGAGAATTATTCAAAGAGTAAAATCCAAAAGGTCAATAAAACTGTTCTGAAAAAGGTTAACGAACTTGAGAGAGAGAAAGAGAGAAAAAAAAACTCATAGGTGACCTGTAGGACTCTACCAAAAATCTAAATGAGTTGATGCCTGTCAATGAGAACTTAGAAGCAAAAGTTAAATCCTTAACAAGTGATCTTGAAAAAACTAATACTCAATTTCATTCGTTTATGAGTGGTACGTAGAAACACGATAATCTATTGGGAATGAACAAGCCTACTAGAAATAGGCATGGTTTGGGTTACGTTCAAAATGGTAATGCTACTGCTAGTATATCCAAAACCACGTTCATCCCAACCACCAACAAAGCTCGGAACACTGTTAATCTTGAACCTAAGGGTACGAATGTCTTTGGATCAAGGCCTACTAGACAATGTAAAGTCAATCATACTATATATCGGCAACAACCTCCGAACAGTTTTGAATCTAGTTTTATTCCCACATGTCACCATTGTGGCGCACCAGGACACACAAGACCTAGGTGTCATAAACTCGCGACTAGAAGTAAAAGTTAAGATTTCTCGACCAAGGTTAACTTCCTCGCCAATCAAGTTAGCCATTTAACTGAGAAGATGACTCAATTAACTATGATTACTTCTACTTTTAAGAAGGTTTGGGTTAAGAACGGTGACCTTTCTAGGTTAGATGGTCAACTGAATTGTTATGTTTCCCACGTTGCACTTAAGGCTCAAAATAACTCTATGTAATATCTTGATAGTGCTTGTTCTAAACATATGTGTGGTGACCAAGCCTTGTTTTATTCTCTCGATGATTGGAAAGGTAGTATAGTCACCTTTGGAGATGGGGCTATGCACCTATACTAGGTAAATGTGTCGTTAATATATCTAGATTATCTGCTATCTCGGATGTACTTTATATGAAAGGGCTAAAGTCTAACTTGTTAAGTATTAGCCAAATGTGCGATGCTGATTTTGAGGTTAGTTTTGTCCAGAAAAGGTGTACTGTGTATGACTCTACTAGTAACATTGTCCTCGATGGTGTAAGAAATTCAGACAACTGTTATGGAGTTCTTCCTAATTCCAACTACGTATGTAGTAATACCAAAATTGATGTAACTGAACTGTGCCATCAACGCCTTGGTCATATGAACTATAAAAGCTTGTCTAAACTCGCCAAGCAGGAACTTGTCAATGGTTTACCTAAACTTGATAATATTGATAACACTCCATGTGGTCCGTGTCAACAAGGTAAATAGCTTAAGGTAATTCATAAACAAACTTCTAAAATCATGACATGCAAGCCGCTTGAATTACTCCATATGGACTTAATGAGACCATCTATGATCGAGAGTCTTAATGATAAACGATATATCTTAGTTGTGGTTGATGACTTCTCTCGATATACTTGGATTGAGTTGTTGAGAGAAAAATCTGAAGTGTACAGTTTTGTCATATCATTGTACAAAACGCTTAGAAATGAGAAAGACTTTACCATAACAAGAATTCGAAGAGATCATGAGAAAGAGTTTGAAAACTCTAACCTTGAGAACTTCTGCAAGAAAGACTTTACCATATCAAGAATTTGTAATGATCATGGAAAGAGTTTGAAAACTCGAATTTTGAGAACTTCTGCCTAGATGAGGAAATCTAGCATGAGTTCTCCTCACCGATCACTCCACAACAAAATGGAGTAGTTGAGAGGAAAAATAGTGTACTTCAAGAAATGGCTAGAGCCACACTTCATGGTAATGGACTAGCTATACATTTTTGGGGTGAAGCATAGTTAACATGGTTTATCTTAAACCTAAAACTGATATGACACCATATGAGATCTAGAAAGATAAATGACCTACTATCAAGTACTTTCGTATGTTTGGCAGCAAGTGCTATATTTTGAGAGATAGAGAAAACTTAGGCAAGTTTGATTCGAAAAGTGATGAAGGAGTTTTCTTAGGATACTCTAAAAATAGTCGAGCCTATCGTGTATACAATTTTCGTACATGGGTTGTGATGAAGTCCATCAATGTAGTGGTGGATGATGTCTATAGCGAGTGGGAGATTGGAGAAGATTGGGTAGAGCTGGAACACTTAAGTGTTGATCCCGTCATGGTAACTGAACCTAAAGAAACTTCAGTTCCCGATCCCCCACACACTCCTAATGGTTTAGATATGCTACATAAGGAGTTCGTACCTGATGATAAAACTAATCCTTCTAAAGAACCTTCGTCCATAGTTAAGACGAATCATCCTAAAGTAAATATTATAGGAAATTTGATTGAAGGGATGAAACTTCGTAAAAGGGTTTTGAATAACCTGACATATGCTAGTTATGTGTCTCAGATTGAGCCTAAGAAAGTCGAAGATGCCCTTAGGGATGAATGTTGGGTAAACGCGATGCATGAAGAGCTAAATCAGTTTGTGAGAAACAATTGTGAGATTTAGTTCCAAAACCTAATGATTGTAATATTATAGGTACTAAGTGGATATTTAAGAATAAAACCAATGATCAAGGACCATAACTAGAAATAAGGTTAGGTTAGTTGCCCAATGATATACTCAGCTTGAAGGGGTTGACTTTGATGAAACATTTGCCCTGGTTGCTAGACTTGAATCCATCATAATTCTTCTGGTTGTTGCAGGCACTCTATGATTCAAATTATATCAAATTGATGTCAAGAGCGCCTTTTTGAATGGAATACTTCAAGAAGAAGCCTATGTTGAACAATCTAAAAGATTTATTGATCCTAAGTTTCCACATTATGTATATAAGTTGAATAAAGTTTTATATGGTCTTAAACAAGCTCCTAGAGTTTGGTATGATAGACTTACTACATATCTTATGGAACATGGTTTTTCAAGAGGTGGTGCAGATAGAACTTTATCCATAGATATATTGAGAAAACCATCACGATAGCTCAAATATACGTCGATGACATTATATTTGGTTCTCCTATTGATTCCCTTGCTCATGATTTCGTTAAATGCATGAATTAAGAATTTTAGATGAGTATGATTGGAGAATTAAATTACTTTCTAGGTCTTCAAGTTAAACAAACTGATGATCGCCCGTTCATATCTCAATCGAAGTATGCAAAAAATCTTGCCAAACGCTTTAGATTAGACAACAAAAAATATAATAGAACCCCCATGAGCACCAGTGTCAAGTTAGGTCATGATCCTACAGGTAAGAATGTTGACCAGACATTATACAAGAGTATGATAGGTAGTTTACTTTATCTCACTGCTAGTCGACCTGACATAGCCTTTAGTGTAGGGGTTTGTGCACATTTTTAGGTTGATCCCAAGGAATCCCACTTGACGTCTTGCGACGTACCATTAAGTATGTAAATAGTACCGTTGATTATGGGATCCTGTACTCTCAAGACTCTACTCTTGATCTTCCTAGTTATTCCAATGCCGATTGGGTGAAAAATACTTTTGGAAACTGTTTTTATGTTGGTGCAAATCTTAGCGTTTGGATGACTAAGAAATAAAATTTTATCTCATTGTCCATAGCAGAGGCCGAATATATAGCAGCAGGAAGTTGTTGCACTCAACTGCTTTGGATGAAGCATATGTTGAGTGATTATGGTATTGAACATGGTTCTATGACTGTATTTTGTGATAACACTAGTGCCATTAATATTTCCAAAAATTTCGCTCAACATTCTCTAACCAAACATATTGATATACGACATCACTTTATTAGAGAGCTTGTAGAGAATCGTGCTGTAACCCTTGAGCACATCTGTACAGAGAACCAATTAGCTGACCTATTTACCAAACCACTAAATGGTTTGAGATTTAAATCTCTTCAGACGGCGATTGGTGTTTGTTTACCTTATTGATTATGTATTTTTTTTATGCATGCTCGTTCTTTATCATTCTGTGCCATTAATTTATGCATGCCTCATATTTGTTGCTTTTTTTTGAGTGTTGTCAATTTTATTTTATTGTGTTTCGTACATTCTGGTTTTAAATTTCACAAAAAAATGAAATATTGAAATATACAAATGTGGAAGTTGCTTTTACAGCTTAACATATGATGTATTTGTATTTGTTTTTTGTGATCAAGTATGGGGTTAATCGATAAGCTGTCACATATTTTCCATTATTGGCTTAGGTTTTTCATAGAGTACTTAGTATAGGGGTATTCATGTACTAACTATACTACACACACTATGATATTGTTAGTGGGACTCTATCCCGTATGTGACATTTGGGATGGCAATCGCATGTTAGTAAGGTGACTTTGAACATGAATTGACCGTATGTCTTAGACCTAAGCTCAAGTTTGTATTAAAAAATGGGGAGAGGGCTCAATATCTTATATTTTTTCTTCGGAGCCTATTTGTCTGGAGCAATTATGTAGCGCCCCGAGTTCTGTTAACCCGGATTGCCACGTCATCGTCTTTTGCCCTAATTTTGTCAATCAATTTTTGCGGAAATGACCTAATTTTAAAATCACATTTGCAATTGAAAACTACGTCGACAATTAAAA
>OU503037.1:30048777-30062115 GCA_912172775.2 Fraxinus pennsylvanica | reverse complement strand
GTAGTCTATTTTTGACCTTGATGATGTGATGGAGTAGAAATATGATAATTTTAACTACTTGCATGATGTATCAAAAACTTTTGAATCAATGACAATTTCAGTATTATTAGATTAAGTTTTGATGTTTTGTAATATCAATGTCTTGTATTTGGTATGTTGGATTACATTGATATTATGTCTTAATTTAACTTATGGTATGAAACCCAAATGATGTTTTATGAGTTATAACTGCTTAAACTGAAATGATGCATTATGAGTTATAACGGCTTAGATTAACTGGGATACTTGAATTAACTGCTTGAATTGTTTTTACATTTAGTACTGTTTCACATACGTTTTACACTGGGTATTTGAGTTGTCTATTTCAGGAAACATGTTTTGATAAACGAAAAGCAGAATTCAATCAAGACAGTTAATGATGGTTGTGTCGGTCATTGAGTCTAATTTTCTTTTCACTGCTACCTTGACTTTAGATTGTAGTTTTGTCATAGAATGCCAAAGAGAAAGGTTGTTAGGTATTTGTTGTAATTGACAAGTCTATGAACAAAATAGACTAAAATTAATATGTTATAAAAGTCAAGGAGTAATGTGTAAATAGTAAAAATTGTGTTATATTAAGTCTAGGGTTTGAGAATGGAAAAGAAAGAAAAATGGCGTCGCAATTTCTCTAGACTGTCGCTTGACTTGGCTCGAATTCGGAGAATTTTTAATTCATTTTTGAAGGCATTTTATCCAGCTCATCCATTCCTTAACCTATATATAAATAACAGAATGCTTCTGAATTTCCGAGGTTGATCATTGTGAAAAACATATCCACTTCATATCATCTTCATCAAATTACCCTTCAACCTTCGTTATGTGATTGATTTCTGGTAGTGAAAACATCAAACACACAATCCAAATACCAAAACTAATACTTTTTACATATCTGTCAGAGTTCTGAAGATCAAAAAAAGGTGACTGGAGTTCCAGTCATTGAAGAACGCGGAGTTCTTCGTTAATTCACGGGAGATAGACGAATTCACAAAGTTGGAAGTTGCTGCAGGAGAGCGTATTCCAGAAGAGCTTTGAAAACTGAATCTGGGAGTTGGTTCAGGAGCACAAAATCCAGGAGATCTGTGGGAATTGCAGTCAGGAGGTCAGAAAGTACTAGTGGAGTCGAGTCTGGCGGACTGTAATGTGGAAACTTAAGTGCAGTTTGGGTCGAATTTCATATTTTCAGAGTTATCAGTGAAAATTCTACACAGCATCTTGTAATGCAAAGAGTTGATAACATCAAATAAATTATGAATGCCTAGCCCTTTGGATTGCACAATTTTGACGAAGAAACGAATGATATTTAGCACTACCTTCATATTCGCCCTAGAAGAAATTTGCAAATAGCTTATGGATCTCATTAATCACTTTATTCGGATTGCGAGAAAAAACCAGCTTTAACCACATTAATTTTCATAGAAAATTTTGGAGAAGAAATGGCAGCATGAATGAGAGAAATCCAGCCCTCTGCAAACCCAAAAGCTCTCAGCAACCCTGACAAATAGTTCTAAGTGACCCGATCGAAAGCCTTCGCCATATCAATCTTTAAAATAGTATTAAAACCACGTGATCACCGATTGATATGTTGCACCATTTCCTGAGCAAGCGCTATATTCTCTAAAATCAACTGACCCGATACAAAATCTATTGTACGACCTTTTCTTAATCGCTTTTTCAAATTCACTAAACACTTAAAATAACTTCTTATTATTTGACAAGTAAAAGTTGGGCTCTAAATCAATCTCAAATGGAGATTTAATATTTAAGCTCCTTTCGTCCTGTGAAATCCTAGTCATATTGGAACTAGAAATAATGGTATTCTAATCTATATATAGACCTATATGGTTATGATTTAACACGAGAGTTCCATTTTGTTATCATAACAAATCTTGTGTATTTTTGAGAGTTGGGATTTGGGTGATTCCAAAGATGAATTTATACGTGGTCATGTGGGGTCACGAGTAGTTCGGGAAAATGCAACGCAATAGGGAAGAATGGGGAAGTAATGAAATTGACCCAATACAAACTTAATAGGCAACTTAGAGAAGAGAAAGATTGAATGTCAACTTTATGAAATCTGTTATGCCTCGCCAACAAGGCTCAAAGTCAAAGTGCCATATAGCAAGCCACTTAGGCAGAGAGTCAACAGAAAAGTCAACAAAGACTCAAGTGGTCAAATACAAAGAAATTATGCAAACTATCGAAGATCGTATCTAGGTACTGCCTCAATGGACGAAGCATTTGGGCTGAAACACTGCCTAAAAGAAACAAAGAAAAGAGTTGAATCTCTCCACTCAGAGGACCAGCTCCAGGGCTCTCAATTCATCAGAATCTCATGAAGCTAATGATGTCTCTTACAATATATTTTAGTATCTTTTAGAAGTGATTGATATAATACTTGTAATAGAGAATGTCAGCGTGTCAGCCTATTGTATGTGGCGGCTAACCATTTATCAATGTATTAATTGTATGAATAGACAATGGTTTGAAGTCTCAACTAATGAGACGAGGCCACGTGGTTCTGATCCAATAAACACCACACAGGCTAAAATAGTATAAATGGTGCTCTTTGGAATTTAGAAATGGTTGGAAAAATTGAAATTTTAGATTCTTATTCTCACATCTTGAACTCTTGAATATTGAATGAGCAAGAAATATTTACAAATATTTTTATGAGCATTTTCATCTTTCATTACACACACTTGGTAGAGAAATATCTTAATACACAATCTTAGAATTTATATACACATTTATTTTCTATCCTTCCACGCATTCTAGTGAGATATTTGGCTATTGGTTTTGGTTCTCGATTGGTGATCGTTGTTAGCCTGATCATTAGTGTTTCACCCGTCGGAGTTCAAACATCTTTGTCTCTAGCCGTAAAGCACATCCCGCGTTCAAGTCTGCCTCATTTCTCACCTTTTCTCCGATAAAAACCCGTCGAAATTTGCTTGACTTGGGTGAGAGTGTGCCCAGCATCTATTGGCTCATTTTTGGAGGTCAATAGGTTGACATCGTCTATGGAAAACCATACATTTAACCATGAAAGTCTCATGGGGAGAAGTCGGTAAGAAATACCTTGGAAGGAATTTCCTAACCCTTGAAAAATGAGTGTTATTGAAGAAAGAACAGTTGGAAAGTCCAAGGAAAAACCATGTGAATTTTATGCTCAATTAATCCTTGAAGAGATGAACATTTGGTCAAGAGAATTGTTTGTTGATATGAGTTCAAACAGTGAAGAAAACGCACCTCGAAGGATGAGGGAACACCCTAAATAAGGGAAACCCTCACGGGCTTCCCAACTACTCGCCCAAGGCTTCACCAATAGCATAGACAAGGTGGGTGAAGAGGTGGAGGTAGGATAGCAGCTAGACTCACTAGAGAGGTCGCCATAATGACTGCCAATATGAGAAACATAACCCAGCAGAATATGGCTATGCATGAACTGCTGATGAGCATGTAGGGTTGAGGATACCCAATTCCTCCATACACAGCCCCAAGAAATGCATTCCAAGGCCCTCCACAATACTACCACGAGGAAAAAGAAGTTCAAAACCAAATGGCAGGGTACCATCACAACATGATGGAAGCCCCCCAAGAAAGGGAGGTCAAAGTTGACACCTCAACTAACTATGCCTCGGAGCGACCTCATGAGCCTCCATGTAATTTTCCTCCAAACTATGAGCCAGAAGACCTGCCTCTGAGGTCAGCAAGTGTCTTCGATAGGCTGAGCCCAGGGTTACATAGAAATTGGCAGGCTCAACCTCCTTCTGTACCAAGAAATAGGCATCATAAGCCTCATCGATTTGAGAGATAAGAAGAACTAGTTCACCATGAAGAGCTTTAGATTTCTCTCTCTAGAAATAGGCGTGAAAGAATAGACTGGGCCAGAAGCGAAGCAAGACCTTTCCATCCACTTCTGCAAACTCAATATAGGGAGGATGAGGATTTTGATGAGCCACAAGGGTCCTGGGACCTTGAAAATGACCTTTTCATAAGCGATTAGGAACGCCTCCATGTTGAACCATTTCACACTCCCTGAAATTCTAAAGTATGATGGGAGATGCGACCCCGCGAACCATCTCAACAGCTTCAAAACCCACATGAATCTGAAAGGAGCCACTCCAGCCATGAAGTGTAGAGCATTCCACTTGACCCTAAGTGGAGCGGCATAAATTTGGTATACCAGGTTGCCAGAAAGATGCATCCGGAGCTGACCAAACTTCAAAAAGACATTCCTAAAACGCTTCGCCACTAGTAAAGAAGGCAAAAGACCAATTCAACGCTAGCAAGATATGCGACAACAGCGGGCGAGTCTCAGAAAAGTTTTTTGTCCCGCTTCACTAATGAAATGACCTACTGTGTACAAGTAATAGATGGGGAAGCTCTAATTTCCTTAAAGGGAGGTTTGGACATGAACTCTCTCTTCTGAAGGTATGTGCAAAACAATGAACTACCACATACGATGCCCTATTGAAAATGATAAGGCACGAAATTCGCAATGAAGAATTGAGAGATCATAGGAGCAGTGCCAGCCAAGGACTCCCCCCTCGTCAAATGCAAAGGGGAAAAGGTCCTACCTCCCATTTGATAGATCACCGGAGATCACCAGACCTCTTTCAATCATTAACAAGCAGTGGTCGTAGCAACGCTCAATGCAGTACCCACTTTAGCTTATGAGAAAGTGAACCCTAGTACAGAAATGCATCAGGGCCGACCCTATCAAAGGTACTCTCAGGGGTAGATGATGAGGTGTTGAACCTAGAAATAGGGACAAAGCGCCCATTTATTGTATGTATAACCCATCCTATTACCACTGCACGAAAGACTGATGGGATATCGCGAGTCATCCCCTGACACAAATCAGGGAAGAGGTAAGCACATCCAAAGAGATGCTCCTCTTAGATAGACTCAACAACTTGAGAATGTTGAGCCGAGACACTCTAACAGGAATGATTCCCCAAGAAGAAATGGACAATGATGCTGAAAGACCTAGAGATGGACAAAGACAAAGACAAAGCTCCCCAACAATTGATGGCCAGTAGCCCATCAAGGAAATTGATACAATCTTTGGAGACCCATAAGTAGGGCAAGAATCTAGGAATTCACAAAGAAATTATGCCAAGGAAATAAAGGACCCTCATATGACAAGTTTCATAGTTAATCGAGCCTCTATTGAAAGAACAATTCCACCAATCACCTTTACTCAAAAAGATGCAGCAGGTGTACATTATCCATACTGTGACACCCTAGTGGTGAGGGCCGTCGTGGCCCCGTAATGGCCTAAAAAAATGTTAATGGATGATGAAAGCTCGATCAACATCCTTTTTGGAACCACTTTTGACAAATGAAAGTTGACCATAAGCTGACCCCAATGAATTCCCCCTTGTATGGTTTCATGAGAGATAGCATCATCCCAAGAGGTAAGATCACTCTAACAATAGAGATGGAGATTGCACCATTGACTGTTTACCATTTCATGGAATTTTTAGTGGTTGATAATCTCTCCGCTTATTAAGGAGTATTAGGGAGGCCAACCTTGAAGGAACTCTAGGTTGTCACTTCTATTAATCATTTATGTATAAAATTCCCAATGAAGAATGGAATTGCAACTATTCGAGGTGATCAAAGAAGTATAAGAGAATGTTACTTGAACTTCCTAATGAAATCCGAACCAAGAAGCGTCAATGTGATCACTACAGACATTGATACGGAGGATGTCCCTGAACAAGGGGAAGACTTCGAAATGAAGGATGCCTCTAAAGAAGGGGTCGTCCTTGGAGTTATACATACTACTAAAGAAGAGGCTTTCTGTGAAGAAGAGGCCATCCCAAAAGAAAGGAGAGCTGCTGAATAAGCGGTTAGTTTAGAGGAGCTGGATCCTCGCATCATTAATTGCGAGCCTCAGATAACACCTATGGAATAACTGGAGAGCTTCCTAGGAGACCCATAAAACTCCTTCAAATGTCTGCAGGTTGGAAGAAATATGCCTATAGAAGCTAAAGAGAAGCTGAAAAGCTTTTTACTGAAAAATCTTGATGTCTTCGCTTGGAAACACGGAGACATGGTTGGTATTGACCCAAGGATCAGTTGCCTTGATTTGAATAGTGACCCAAAGGTCACGACACGTAGGCAAAAAAGAAGAGCTCTCAACCTAGAGAAATATGAAGCTCTTAAAGATGAAGTTAAGAAGCTGATCAACAATGGATTCATTCGGGAGTCAGTGTATCCTAAATGGGTCTTAACCTAGTATTGGTAAAAATGCACTAGGAAAAGTGGAGGGTATGTGTGGATTTTTCAAACTTGAACTAAGCTTGTCCTAGGACAGCTTCCCACTTTCCTAGATAGACCAACTTGTAGATTCGACTGTCGAACACAAACTTCTTAGCTTCATGGACGCATAATTCGGATATAACCAGATCATAATGCTCCTAGCAGATGAAGAACATACTTCCTTAATCACAGACAATGGTCTTTATTACTATAAGGTAATGCCTTTTGGGTTGAAAAGCGTCGGAGCCACCTACCAAAGACTTGTCAACAAAATGTTCGCTAATCTAATTGGAAAACCCATGGAAGTCTATGTGGACGACAAGCTGGTGAATAGCCTAAAGGCAAGGGATCATGCTAAGAACCCTAATGAAATATTTCAAATTTTGAGGAGGTACCAAATGAAGCTCAATCCTTTAAAATGTGCCTTTGGAGTCGCTTCTAGAAAGTTTTCAACCAAATAGCCATTAAAGCTAAACCTAAAGAGGTCATAGCTTTAACCGACATGAGGTCATCTCAGAAATTGAAAGAGGTACAAAGTCTTACCAGACATGTAGTTACCTTATCAAAAGAGGTACAAAGCCTTAACAGACAAGTGCCTGCCTTTCTTTAAAATTCTCAAAGGAAGAAATAAGTTCCAATGGACAGAGGAATGTGAAGAAGCCCTCCAGGAGCTAAAGAAGCACTTGGGAAAGGCTTCCTTCCTCTCCAAGCCCAGGGCTAACGAGCTACTACAATTATATTTTGCAGTAACTACCGATGCCATCAGTTTGAATTTGATAAGGGAGGAAAATGATCACCAACTACCTGTTTACTACGTGAGCAAAGCACTTTTAGCAGCCGAGACTTGCTATCCAGACATGAAGAAGCTAGCCCTCCCCTTGGTGACAGCTTCTCGAAAGTTGAGACATATTTCCAAACTCATACTATTCAGATATTGACAAATTTCTCCCTCAAGCAAGTGCTGTAGAAGCCTGATGCTTCGTGGAGGTTACTTAAATGGGATGTGGAACTCAGTGAATTTGACATCATGTTTAAACCAATGGTTGTCATTAAGGGGCAGGCCATTGCAGACTTTGTGGCTGAATTCACTCATATTCCAAAAATGGAAGAAGAGATGGAACCTACCGAACCTCCAACATGGAGCCTTTTTGTGGATGGATCGTCTAAGAAAACAGGGTCAGGAGAAGGCATGGTCCTTGTCAGTCCAGAAGGACATAAGCTTACTTATGTTGTACGGTTCGGTTTCAAAGCCACCAATAATGCATCATAATATGAACCCCTCATCACTGGAATTCATCCCCTTTTATGAAAGATTCGACCTCGTACAAACCCACACACTGAAAATGTTCATGTCGACGCTCTATCAAAATTAGAGAGCAGTAAAGATTCAGAGCTACTCATTGTGGTTCCCATACAGCATCTTCCCAGACCTTCTACTGCTACTAATGAAGTGATACTGTAGGTCGAGGATACTTCCTTATGGATGAATCCAATCATATCCTTACTCAAAGACCAAACATTACACTCTAAAAAAGAGGAGACATAGAAGATCAGAAAACGAGCTACCCTTACTCCAATGCATTGGAGGAGAACAAGCTAATTATGTGCTCCAAGAAATTCATGATGGGGTGTACAAAAACCACACATGAAGATGGTCCTTGGCACAGAAAGTATTGAGGCAAAGATATTATTGGCCTACCTTGAAACACTATGCGCAATAGTTTTTCAGAAAATATAATAAATGTCAACGCTTTCCAACTATTCAGAGGAAACCTTCCCAAGAGCTAAATGTTTTATCTAGCCTCTGACCATTTGCTAAATGGGAAATTGATCTCATAGGACGTCTTCCCAAAGGGAAAGGATATTTGAGCTTCTCAATTGTAGCCATTGATTATTTCACCAAATGGGTAGAGGCCGAACCACTTGCCGAAAGCATTAAAGCCAACATATCCAAATTCCTATGGAAGAATTCATTTGTAAATTCAGAATCTCCCATTCAATTATTTTAGACAATAATCGACAGTTTGAAAACAAGAAGGTCAAGAATTTATGTGAGGAGCTGGGCATTAAAAAATATTTTTCCTCCCCACATCATCCCCAAGCAAATGGATAGATAGATGTTGTCAACAAAACAATCAAAAACACATTGAAAATGAAGTTGGATGCCTCTAAAGGGGCTTGGGTTGATGAGCTAACTCAAGTACTTTGGGCCATCACTACTACAACCAAAACTGCTACTGAAGAGACTCTTTTCTTTATAGCCTACGTGCCTAGTAGAAGTGGGTCTACCATCTCATGTGCCTAAAGTTCACGAAGTGTGTGGGAGACAGCCATCATTACGCATTAAATGTAGTGACGATTGTGTGTATGGAAATTTGAACCACCTCAGCTGTCTTTTCTTGAAACGGTACCATGACAACCAATCATTTGGACGCAATAATTAAGGATGCATGGTGTTCCTCAACCATATTAGAATCAAACTCCTCGTAATTATCAATTCTGAGGCCTAGTAAGGGCCAGACCTACCTCACCTCAACCAGTTTAGACAAAGCTTCAGATATACAAAAGCACTTTGGAGAAAATGAAATACCTCTAAGTATACGACTTCGGAGAATACTAGTAGGAGCTCTGCACAAGTCATGTACATTTGAAATATTAACTATAACATAAATGTTTATACTTAGACTTGGGGGACCATTGTGGTGTAGTAAAAACCACCCCTACTTAATTTTTTGTATATTCAAGTCTATGCATTACATAAATAATCATGCCTAGACTTGGGGGATTATTGTTCAACCTAGCAAGGCACATGGGCAGAGAGTCAGCAGAAAAGTCAACAAAAACCCACGTGGTCAAATACAAAGAAATTATGCAAACTAGTGAAGCGCGTACCGATGCACTGTCTCAATGGACGAAGCATTTCACTTGGGCTGAAACACTACCTAAAGAAACAACGAAAGGAGCTACTCTCCACTCAAAGGATCGGCTCTGAAGCTCTCAGTTCATCCGAAGTTCATGAAGCTGACGATGTCTTTTACAATATATTTGAGTATCTTTTAGAAGTGATTGATGTAACAATTGTAATGGAGAATGCCAATGTGCCTATTGTGTAGGGCGACTGACCCCTTATCAATGTATCAATTTTATAAATAGATAATGATGTGAAGCCTCAACTAAGGACATGAGGTCACGTGGTTCTGATCCAACGGACACCATGTCGGCTAAGGCAGTATAAATAGTTTCTCTTTGTAACTTAGAAAAGGTTGGAAAATTGGAATTTTCGGATTCTTATTCTCACATCTTGAACTCTTGAATACTGAATGAACAAAAAATATTTACAAATACTTTTATGAGCAATTTCATCTTTCATTACACACACTTGGTAGAGAAATATCTTAATACACAATCTTACAATAAATACATGTTTATTTTCTATCATTCCACACATTGTAGTGAGATCTTTGGTTAGTGGTTTTGGTTCTCGATTGGTGATCATTGTTAGCCTGATCATCTTTGTTTCGCCCAAGGCCTAATTTTATGATTTTAGAATTTATAGAATATTAAAATTCATTGTTGGATTTTTGTTTTTATGGAAAGGCTGTTTTCTAGAGTGATTTACCAAATATTGAGACTTTGTCATTTGGAATAGATAGCATTCATTATTATTATTATTTTGAATTTCACAAAATTTCGGTGGAACGATTGTTCAAGAGAAAAAGATGTTTAGAAAATAATTTCATAATTTTTGACCCGTAATAAATAATGTCTAGCTTCGCCACAGGTGATTGGAGATCTTAATTCTAACAGGTCACAATCAAGCAAATATCTGGTCCATAAAACTTGTTTTTAATTTTTAAAAAAATCTTAATTTTTCAAGCATTACTTCCATAGAATGTTAACTTTTAAGTAAAGATCAAATATATCATTTCATGACAAGAGATAACTGTATTTTATACACTTTTTTGCAGTCTAAAATATCAATATTTTGTAGTTCTTTTGACAAAATATATTCTAAATTATTGTATGTTATATCATATGGGGAAAACGCAATGGCTAAAATAAGAATTGAAAGAAAGAGGTGAAAATTGGTGAAAAATGACGAAGTCCAAAATTTGAGGGTCAATTTGAAAATATTCAATAGTTGATTCGGACCACAGACGATACTATGAAAACTTTAAGGAGACAATTGGATACAATTAGAAGTCAAAAATGAATGAAATATAATCAAAATCAATTTACAATCAGACAATTTATATTCCAGCTTTTTAACCGAAAATTGAGACCCACTTTTGACATAATAAACGCCTGAATTGGAAAAATTCTATTCTAGAAAATTTGTATACCTTTAAGTTAACTTTTCAATGCACTTTGAATTGCCTCAATCGAATATCGGCAGAAAAGTTGAGACCAAAATACTGACTAATGTGCAAAGATAAAAACAAGTGCGTGAGAAGACAACTTTCTTTATTCAATTGGAACTCTTTTGAAAACCAATTTGGATGTAATTTTCAACCAATTTTCTATTCCTATGAATACTTAACAGCAGAATACATATTAGACACATCTCATACTACAATATTGCACCAATTTTCATCATAAAAGAGGGGGAAAATCATATATTGTAAGGAAATTTCAAAGGCCAAGTTCAAGAACTCATCAATTGGAGATTAAATCTAGAATTTTTCGACAAAGAAGTGAAAATTTGTTGAAATTTTATCAAGATTACTTTGAAAAAATTCAAGAACATCGAGATTCATCTTCCTTCATTCATCAATTCACAATTTCGAGTGATGTTCTATACATTTAACATGATTTATTGTAATTCAAATATGCTATGCCTATTTTGTACATTGCTAGGATGATATGATATTATTGGTTTTTAATTAATTATTCTGAGGGATAATTGCAGTAAAAGCTCCAAACCTTTTGAAATATTAGCATGTTTCTCCCAAACATTTGATTTGTTGCAGCATTCACCCCTAACCTTTCCAAATGTTGCAAGTGAAGCCATTTTGGACAGTTTCCATCCATAATTCTGTCAGTTGATCAAAAATTTAAGTGTGACTTTTAAAAAGGGGTAAAAGAGCAACTTTCCATTTATTACATTAAATAATTAAATAAAGAAAAAAACACACATGTTAATGCATTTATCATTTTTGTATCTTTTATCGAGAGATAGAAGGATCACATGAGGGGAATAGATTTTATCACTATCAAGAGATGCTTTCAATTCAATTCAATTTAATTATGAATATTGACCAACATAATTGATTTTAAATTGTCACTTTCATTGTTACACTAAAAATGGAATAACAATGGGAGTTCGACATCTTAACAATGCATATCACATATTTGAAAAATACATTTACTTACTTTTACTAGTTTAATTGGTACTTTAGGGATTAGTATAGAAAAATCACACTTGTTTGCTATTCGATTCAAGTTACAAATAATTTTAACTCGATTAAACACACAGTCATCGTGGATTCGACACTATTCATCATTCTATTACTTGATTACGATACTGTGCATTTGTGGGTTTTCAATTGACCAGCAAGTACAACAAGTTTTGATTTAGCACAGGAGTCAACAAAATAAATAGCATTCAGTTATATACAACATTTTCGCAAATCATATTTGTTTTTCTATTTTTATTACTATTTTTTATACAAAATGATGATCCTCTCGCAAGCTGTTAGATGATCGACTTCCTCGAAAACCTGTTGACCTCTGAGAGAGAGAGAGAGAGAGAGAGAGAGAGAGAGAGAGAGAGAGAGAGAGAGGTTTACCATCTGTTGTACCGCCCTTTTTATTAAAATGCCCTTAGATGATATAGAAAAAGTTGAGAGGAACATAAATAGACTATAAACTGATATTAAAATGCTTAGTTTGATGACAATAGCTAAACAGTTCGAAATTTAGGCGAAAATGGAGACAGTTTGTGTTTAAATAGACTAAGAAATCTCATCAATTCTACCTATTTTGACAAGAATACTTAAATTGTTGGAAATTTGTTTGAAAAGAAAGAGAGAATGTCTAATTAGACTAGAGATTTCTATCATACACCCTAATTTGAAAAGAAAGCCTAAACAACTCAAAATTCATGCAAAAAAAGAAAGATGGATAATTTGGTAACATTTATTTTAAAAGATGACATCTTATAATTCTCAATAGATTAGGGGAAAAAAATCATTAACAAATTCTAAAGTAATAGACAAATTCATTCTCACTTTCAGATTGTCATATGGATGGAATTTCCTATTGTTTTAATTTTATGTACTGCTCATTTTATCTTGTATGATTGGAAAAATAATAAAAGCTCTTCACTTTTAAGGTTATAGAACTAAATCACGTGACAACGGTGTTAGTGTACCGAAAGAAAACGTATGATTAATTGTTTAAGAATTTGGAGATGTTAAGAATGTTTCAAGACAATCTATCATTTTCCATTCCAAGTGCTAATGGCTCATGTTCGTTGGGGGTGCTATTATGTAGCTTTGCATCAGCTAAGTTCAAGAATCGGAGATAAGAGGACTCGAACCGCTAACATCTGCTGAAGAGTAAACCACCACATCTCTCATTTCGTGCTGGTCCAAACTTACCCAACAAGAAATTTCTCTTCCTTAGGATCGTTATAGTCACAAATAGGAGCCGCGTGACATGCATCTTCTCCCTGTCTATTGTACCAATGGCACGTTTGGATGTAATTAATTTTGATTACTTATAAATTACTAATTTTATGTAAGATAATTTTCACCTTTCAAAAACATAGGGGTTGTTCTCTTTGTATTTCAATTTTATGTTTTGAGTTTTGAATTCATTTCGAGTTTTGTTTTTTGAGTATCCATTTTGAAATTGTTGAAAATACGTTCTTTTTGGTATTTTGAAAAATTGTTTTGAAAACACTCGAAACGCGTTTTAAAAATTTTGGCTTGATTATAACTGAAAACACCCAAAACGACAAATTTTTGTCCTTTTGGGGTTTTTTTTTTTTTTTTTTTAAATTTTTTACTTATTTTCAAAAACGCT
>OU503037.1:30011892-30037697 GCA_912172775.2 Fraxinus pennsylvanica | reverse complement strand
TAATTATTCGATTTAAGCAGGAAAAGACGCATAGATAGCAAGTCAAGATAAAGTAATTGGATAGAGTTGAAACAATATTATTTCTATGATTTTATGTAATTAGAGATAATAGACTTATGCCTTTAAAAGAGTAAGCCCAGATTGATAATTGAACCAGACAATCAGGATCGAATAGTCTGGCTTAATAATCGGAGCTTGGAGTATCTAGGTTCCTTTGATAGCTTGAAATACAAACCATGATATTTGGCTAATGTTTATTAATTGTTTATGATTTGTCAAATAGCTTTTGCTTCCGTACCTTTCTTGAGAATCATAAATACGACTCATTTATCAATCACTCATTTTTATCTATTTATAATCTAAATCGTTGATGCACATTTCCCAACACATGCTTATGCATAATAAAAGTCGAGAACTTAACACTTAACGGGTCAAAGTCAAATAAAGCCAACCTGTTGACCATGATTCAAACTAGATTTGACTAGTAAAATTCGGGTTGATGAAGATCATAACAGGAGTTTTACTTTAAAAATAAAACTTAAACTTGATTTATCAATTGCATGAAAAATCAGATTGGTAAACTTTTGTTTTCAAATTGTTGCTTGTTTCAAAATTGAGAATTTAGTAAACAAAGTGATTTATTGTTCCGCCTGTATACAATTACTAAAATTGATATTGATTGTTATGTTTTTATATAATAATTATTATAATCAGTAGCAGTGGCAGCAGAAGTATATCTTTCACTTCTATAATGAGTAATTAAAGTTGAACGTCCATTGCACGTTATTCTGAAATACTTTATAAATATTGTAAAAGTAATATTTGATACTAATTTATTGGAAGGATTTGATGAGTTTCAAACGAACTAAATAAAATAAAATTTAGTACATAAATTTAATTGGGTAAAATTTATACTCTAGAAAATCAATATCTATGATTCAAATTTTTGTGATAATGAAATTCTACAAATCTGCAACATTTTTATACTACATTAGATACATAAGAATGAATTGCAAATACATGAATCTAAACCCTCATTAAAATTTCTATATACAAGAGTACAAATAAATTCATTAATAATAACTCTAGATTTATGTAGATCAAAATTCATCAAGTCAAAATTCATTGAATCTAGATTAATATGAACGTTAATTAATTGAGAATTAATAACACAAAATTTATAGATGATAAAGATTTTGTAGTATTTATTACATATTAAAAAAAGTAAAGTAAAGTATTATTCAAATAAATGAATTATTAAAAAAAGTAAAGTAAAGTATTATTAAAATAAATGAATTGTAGTATAGTTAAAATGGTCCAAAAAATGATTCTCGCTTCCTGTTATTCTGAAATACTTTATAAGTATTGTAAAAATAATATTTGATACTAATTTGTTGGGATAATTTGATGAGTCGCAAACGAACTAAAGAAAGTAAAATTTAACATATAAATTTAAAAGAACGAAGTTGTACTTTAAAAATCAACTTCTATAATTCAAATTTTTCGTGATGATGCAATACTACAAATTAATGAGTAATATTTTTATACTACATTTGGTACATAAGAATTAATTACTAATACATGAATAATTAACATTCCTAGATACAAGAATAGAAATACATTCATGAATAATATTCTAGATTCATGTAGATCAAAATTCATCGAATCGAGATTCATTGAGTCTAAATTAATATGAATGTTAATTAATTGAGAATTAATAACATAAAATTCATACATAAAAAGGATTTTGTAGTATTTGTTATATATTGAAAAACGAAAAGTAAAGTATTATTGAAATTATTGAATTGTATTATTAAAATTGTCCAAAAAATAATTATCACTTGATATGATATTTAATATATCATAGATGAGTAAAATAATCTAATATTTATCAAACACAATATATCTAGCATAATTTTTTTAAATTCTAAAGAATTAGAATGTCAAAATTATAAAATTACAAAATAAAAGCTTAGGACATATATTAGAAAAGGATTAATAGCATAAAATCCCTCCATAAGCGTTTTAAATTGCGATATAACCCCTATTTATTGAAAATCACAAAAAACCTCCATATATGAATCATTTTTGTGGGAAAAAGCCCCCATCCGTCAACTTTTGTCAAATTTGACGTTAGAAATAGTAAAAAAAAAAAAAAAAATACCCATATTAAAAAAAAAAAAAATTGCAATTTCAGTACCAAAACACCTTTCTTTTTCATACAAATTAGGAGTGCCGAGTGCAAGAAAACATAACACATTAAGATAACCACCCCATCTCTACCAGATTCTCATTTTCTTCACACTCAGCGGACACCGCTACAATCGTCTCAATGTCTTCTCTATTAGCCCTCTCTTCCCCCTCCCCTTCAAGAACTAGGCCAAACCTCCCTCATCTTTCCTCTACCTTTAAGGTACTCACTATACCTCTCTATATCTTTATATTATATCTATTTTTTGGAATAAATTACACGATAAATATAAAAATAAAAACAAGAAATCCCATTTTCTGACACCATAGAGTTCTTATTTTTTCACTTTTTGGACTAAATAGGGCAATGTGAGAACGTTGAAGCCAATTCCAACTCCATTTACTTGTATATAATTGTTCCAACAAAATACCAGACCAAAATCACAACTAATTGTCCCCAATTCAGTAGCTTCTGCGATTCAAGATTCTTCTACTACAACGCAGAGCAGCTTTCGGTTTCGGCTTGATAACTTGGGTCCTCAACCCAGGTCTCGAAAGAAGGCGAAGAGAAAGGGAAGAGGTCATGCTGTTGGACAAGGGGGCAGCTGTGGATTTAGAAAGAGGGGTCAGAAATTCACGTCGGGACCTGGAGTCTGAAAGGGGTTCGAAGGTGCCAAAATGCCGGTGTACTGGAGAATTCCTAAGCTGAAACGGATTGCTGGAGGTAATTTATTATAAAGATTGTTTTCTGTTCCATTTGTGTGATTTTTGGAGTTTTTGGAATAAATTTGAAGATTGTTTGATTTTTGCATGAATTTGGAATGATAGATGGCACATATAAAAAAAATTGATTTAATTTGTAAAGAAAAAATGTTTGGATACTGAAATGGCAATTTATCCTTTTTAATTTTGGTATTTTTTACTATTTCTAACTGCAAATCTAATGGAAGTTGATGGAAAGGGGTTTTTGCACAAAATGTTTCAAACGGGGGTATGTCGTAATTGAAAACGTTTTAGGGGGATTTTTCTCCTATTAATCCTAATAGAAAAGTATTCAAATAAATATAAAAATTTCTTTTATGAATCAAACATATATATATTAATGGAAACTCCAAAATTAATAGGAACCATTACTTGTGGCGAAGGAAAACCGTGAATATAATTAATGAAATCGAAAAGTATGAATTTCGCTAGAGTCCAAGACAATACAACCGATAGAAGCCTTAGGCGAATCTCGGATACAAGTAACAAATTGAGAAAAACCACTCGCACCTGACTTTGATAAAGAATCAATCACTATATTTGCCTCGCGATAAACATGACTAATTTTTAAATCCAAATACTCCCGCCAACTCCATTATATCCCCCCCAAATATTATAGAGTGAACAAAGAGGTGCTCCAGGCCCATTATACCAATGCTCCAATAATTGGGCCCATGTTTGAATTACATTAAAATTTTCATCCTCATTCTTCTATTCATTTTCAATCACATTCTTCAATAAAATAATATTTTTCATCACATCAATAATTTTTCTTTCTTTTTCAATCACACATTGTCCATCAATCTACTGTTTCAAAATATATTATTCCAAAATAATGTGGCTCAAACACACCCCGAGTGTCGGTTTCCACCCAAACTCTATTAACACCCATAAGATAACAATAATAGAGACCCAATTTTAGAGCACAAGCTTCGGCTGTAGAATTGTTGCCACGCCAATGTAATGAGAGAAACCAAAAATCAACTTACCAAGCCAATCTCTCAATACTCCACAGCTTCCAGCTTTACCAGGATCACCCAAGCTAGAGCTATCAATATTCAATTTAAGGACTCCATTCTTCGAAGGACACCAGCGGACAAGCAAAGGAGTCCTAACACGCAATGATGCCTCTGGAATACCAAGCCAATACAAAGATTCTTTTAAGCTGGGAGGATTGGCTTTTGATGGCCAAATGAGGGAGCTAAGCTCTACCAAGCAATGATGCACTTTGCAACAAATTTTATCAACAGACATTGTATCACCATTGTACTTAGCATTATTCCTTGCAAGCCGAATTTCCCATGAGATTACTGCTGGAGTCAATAGACCAAGGAGTTGGACCTGAGAATTTCCTTGAAACTAAACCATCCAAATTGTGAGAAACGAATGCCAATTATTATTATTGTTAGCAATACGGGCGCCAAAAAGCGAGGCAAAATGAGACCAAAACCGCATTGCTACTTCACTGGAATGGAAAAGGTGATCGATATATTCTATTCGAGCATTAGCACAGCAGTGACTCTAGCAAACTAGCGAAATACCACGATGACTAATCACTTTATCAACAGGGATAATACCATTTCACACCCTCCAAAGAAAGACTGAAATCTTCACCGGTGGGCTCCTTGTTCCAAATCATCTTGAAAGGTAGAAAAGTGGAATTTTTGCACCTTAACAAATGCCAAGCTGAAGACGTAGAAAAAATACCTGAAGTAATAGGACACCAAATAAAGACGTCTGGTCTTGCTTTAAGAAGTGCATGTTGAGATTTAACACTAGAAACCAAATTAGCACCCCAAGCCAACGAAGAATGATCTCATTCCATCCACCATGAGTCATAACCTCATTTAATTTATTCAAAGGTTCCATAACAGGCCCGCCTTGATCTGCCAGAGAGCCCACTCCCATCCAATTGTCAAACCAGGAAGATATATTACATTTCCCTACTTGCCACCCACTATGCTCCTGAATGAAAGGAAGATGATTACAAAGTTGCCACCACATAAGAGAAAGCCAATGGAGAAATTACTACTGTCAAACACATTAGTCAAATATTTTTGCTTCATAAAGGCCGCCCATAAAGATTTTGTTAGGTATTTGATGTAATTGGCAAGTCTGTGAACAAAATGGACTAAAAGTAATATGTTGTAAAAGTCAAGGAATAATGTGCAAATGGTAGAAATCGTGTTATATTAGGTCTAGGGTTCGAGAATGGAAAAGAAGGAAAAATGGCGCTGTAATTTCGCTAGACTGTCACCATGACTTGGCTCGAGCGTCAGAAATAGTAACACTATTGCTCGCCTATCTCCAGGGCTTCACTTGAGCAGCACATTGTCGCTCGCCTGTCGATCATCTCTCGCTCGAGCGATAGGGTTATCCGGATAATTTTTAATTCATTTTTTAAGGCTTTTTATCCAGTCCATCCATTCCATAACCTACATATAAATAACAGAATGCATCTGAACGATTTTTTCAAGGTTGATCATTGTGAAAAACATATTCACTTCATATCATCTTCATCAAATTAGCCTTCAACTTTCGTTCTGTGATTGATTCCTGGTGGTGAAAACATCAAATCTACAATCCAAATACCAAAACTGCTACTTCCTACATATCTGTCAGAGTTTTGAAGATCAAGGGAAGGTGACTGGACTTCCAGTCATTGAAGAGCACGGAATTTTTCATTAATCCATAGGAGATAGATGAATTCACAAAGTTGGGAGTTGCTGCAGGAAAGCGCAATCCAGGAGAGCTTTGAAAACTACAATTGGGAGTTGGTGTAGGAGCACGAAATCTAGAAGAGATGCAGAAATTGCAGTCAATAGGTCAAAAAGTACTAGTGGTAGTTGAGTTTGGTGGACTGTAAGTTTTATTTCGTTTATAGTGGATTGTTGACTGGCAAAGTGTCCAAAGGTTTTACCCAATTAGAATTTCTCCGTGATCATTTATTGTGTTTATTTATTGCTTTCATAACTGCGATATTTCAACATAAAAAAAATTAATTGTATTATTAACTATCTTGAGATAATTAATAGTGACTTATTGCGAACTAATTATTAAGTTTTTAGTTCCGCATAATCACATATTCACCTCCTCTGGGTGTAGTTTGGGTCGAACTTCGTATTTTCAATTGGTATCAGAACCTTATTTCGATTCCTGACCCTTAATTATTTCTAGATGAGTCAGTTCTTGCACGTGCCTCCTTTTTCGACGGAAGCAACTATACTTATTGGAAAGTTCGAAAGAGAGCTTCTTAAAGCATTGGATGAGCGTTCAAATTGGGTGGACTGCACCTTCAACTACTGTTGCCAGTGTAGCTACACCCACTGATTTTTCACTTTGAACTAAAGATGACTTAGCTGAGTGTACCTAGAACAGTAAGAACATTTATGCCCTGTTCATGGATGTCTCTGCTGAAGAGTTTAGGAGAGTTTCAATGTGTGAAACTGCTAAAGATGTTTGGGATATATTAGAAACCACACACGAGGGAACTAAAACTGTTAAAAAATCTAAACTGTAGATGTTGACCTCAAAGTTAGAAGAAATTATAATGAAGGACGATGAATCATTTGATGAATTCTATGCGAAGTTTAATGATATAGTTAATTCGAGTTTTAACCTAGGTGAGAAGATCCTCGAGTCAAAAATCGTTAGAAAAGTCCTTAGATCCCTACCTGAAAAGTTTAGAACTAAAGTCACTGCGATTGAAGAAGTAAGGACTTAGATGCAGTTAAGATAGAAGAACTCATAGGATCCCTACAAACCTATGAACTCACCATATCACAGCCAAAAAAGGCTAAATCCATAGCTTGAACACTGTTAGGAAAGAAGAGAGTGAGTCAATTCATGCTGAGACTTTTAGGGACGACGAAATAACTTATTTCGTTAAAAAATTCCAGAAGGTGATGAGGAATAGGAGAAAACCTCAAGAACGGAAAAATGATGTCCCTAGTAAATTCTCGAACGATAAGCGTGAGAAGAATAACTCTAGGACTGCTAATAAGAAAACCCAGTCACTTAGATGCCATGAATGTCAGAATTTTGGTTATTATAGGAATGAATGTCCTAATTTGAGGAAGAACTTGAATAAAGGTAGGCGTAAGGCATTAGCAATAACCTTGAGTAATGATGAATCAGATTCGAGTACCCAGAGTGATACCTCTGATGGTAAGGATGAACAAAAAATTATGGCCTTCACATCTATAGTTACAATTGAATCTGATAAGGAAAGTGAAAAGGTTGAGAATGAAGAACCTAGTGAAAAATCTAAGTAAGAGTCTGAGAATGAGACTAATATTCATGAGTCTTACTAAGAATTATTCGATGAGAGTCTTCTTAAAATCCAAAAGGTCAATAAAGCTATTCTGAAAAAAGGTTAATGGACTTGAAAGAGAGAGAGAGGGACTAATAGGTGACCTGCAGGACTCTACCAAAAATCTAAATGAGTTGATGCTTGTTAATGAGATCTTAGAAGCCAAAGTTAAATCCTTAACAAGTGATCTTGAAAAATCTAATACTCAACTTCATTCGTTCATGAGTGGTACATAGAAACTCAATAATCTGTTGGGAATGAACAAGCCTACTGGAAATAGGCATGGTTTAGGTTACGTTCAAAATGGTAATGCAACTGCTAGTACATCCAAAACCACGTTCATCCTAGCCACCAACAAAGCTCGGAACACTGTTAATCCTGAACTCAAGGGCACGAATGTCTTTGGATCAAGACATATCAGCAACAACCTCCAAACAATTTTGAACCTAGTTTTATTCCCACCTATCACCATTGTGGCGCACTGGAACACACAAGACCTAGGTGTCGTAAACTCACGACTAGAAGTAAAAGTCAAGATTTCTCGAGCAAGGTTAACTTCTTTGCCAATCTGGTTAGCCGTTTAACTGAGAAGATGTCTCAGTTAACTAGGATCACTTCTACTTCTAAGAAGGTTTGGGTTAAGAACAGTGACCTTCCTAGGTTGGATGATCAACCGAAATTGTTATGTTGCCCACTTTGCACTTAAGGCTCAAAATAACTCTATGTGATATCTTGATAGTGCTTGTTCTAGACATATGTGTGATAACAAAGCCTTGTTTTTTTCTCTCGATCATTGGAATAGTGGTGTAGTCACCTTTGGAGATGGGGCTACTACACCTATACTAGGTAAAGGTGTCGTTAATATATCTACATTACATGCTATCTCAGATGTACTTGATTTGAAAAGGCTAAAGTCTAACTTGTTAAGTATTAGTCAAATATGCGATGCTGATTTTGAGGTTAGTTTTGTCCAGAAAATGTGTACTGTATATGACTCTATTGGTAACATTGTCCTCGAAAGTGTAAGAACTTCGGACAATTGTTATGGAGTTCTTCCTAATTCCAACTACATGTGCAATAGTGCCAAGATTGGTGTAACTAAACTATGGCATCAACGCTTTGGTCATATGAACTATAAAAGCTTAGCTAAACTCGCCAGAAGGAACTTGTCAATGGTTTACCTAAACTTGATAATATTGATAACACTCTATATGGTCCGTGTCAACAAGGTAAACATCTTAAAGTAATTCATAAACAAACTGCTAAAATCGTGACAAGCAAGCCGCTTGAATTACTCTATATGGACATAATGGAACCATCTATGACCGAGAGTCTTAATGGTAAACGATATATCTTGGTTGTGGTTGATAGCTTCTCTCGATATACTTGGATTGAGCTGTCGAGAGAAAAATCTGAAGTGTACAGTCTTGTCATATCATTGTGCAAAAGGTTTAGAAATGACAGAGACTTTACCATATTAAGAATTTGTAATGATCATGGAAAAGAGTTTGAAAACGAAAATCTTGAGAACTTTTGCCTAGATGAGGGAATCTAGCATGAGTTCTCATCGCCATCACTCCACAACAAAATGGGTTAGTTAGGAGGAAAAATCGCGTGCTTCAAGAAATGGCTAGAGCCATACTTCATGGTAATGGACTAGCTATGCAGTTCTGGGGTGAAGCATAGTTAACAGAGTTTATCTTAGACTTAAAACTGATATGACACCATATGAGATCTGGAAAGGTAAACAACCTACTATCAAGTACTTTCGTGTGTTTCGCAGTAAGTGCTATATTCTAAGAGATAGAAAAAATTTAGGCAAGTTTTATTTGAAAAGTGATGAAGGAGTTTTCCTAAGATACTCTAGAAATAGTCTAGTCTATCGTGTATACAATTCTCGTACACTAGTTGTGATGGAGTCCATCAATGTAGTGGTGGATGATGTCTGTAGTGAGTAGGAGATTCGAGGAGATTGGGTAGAGCTGGAACACTTGAGTGTTGATCCTGTCATGGTAACTGAACCTAAAGAAACTTCAGTTCCCGATCCCCCACAAACTCCTAATGGATTAGATATACTAAATAAGGAGTCCATACCTGATGATAAAACTAATCCTCCTAAAGAACCTTCGTCTATAGTTAAGACGAATCATTCTAAAGTGAATATTATAGGGAATTTGGATGAAGGGATGACACTTCGTAAAAGCGTTTTGAACAACCTAGCATATGCTAGTTATGTCTTAGATTGAGCCTAAGAAAGTCGAAAATGCCCTTAGGGATGAATGTTGGGTAAATGCGATGCATGAAGAGCTAAATCAGTTTGTAAGAAACAACGTGAGAGATTTAGTTCCTAGACCTAATGATTGTAATGTTATAGGTACTAAGTGGATATTTAATAATAAAACTGATGATTAAGGTACCATAACTAGAAATAAGGTTATGTTAGTTGCCCAATGATATACTCAGCTTGAAGGAGTTGACTTTGATGAAACATTTGCTCCAGTTGCTAGACTTGAATCCATTAGAATTCTTCTGGCTGTTGCATGCACTCTGATTCAAATTATATCAAATTGATGTTAAGAGTACCTTTTTGAATGGAATACTTCATGAAGAAGCCTATGTTGAACAATCTATAGGATTTATTGATCCTAAGTTTCCACATTATGTATATAAGTTGAATAAATCTTTATATGGTCTTAAACAAGCTTCTAGAGCTTGGTATAATAAACTTACTGCATATCTTATGAAGCATGGTTTTTTAAGAGGTGGTGCAGATAGAACCTTATTCATAGATATATTGAGGAAAGCATCACGAAAGCTCAGATATACGTCGATGACATTATATTTGGTTCTCCTATTGATTCTCTTGCTCATGATTTCGCTAAATGCATGAAGCAAGAATTTGAGATGAGTATGATTGGAAAATTAAATTACTTTCTAGGCCTTCAAGTTAAACAAACTGATGATGGGCCATTCATATCTCAATCGAAGTATGCAAAAAATCTTTTCAAACGCTTTACCTTAGACAACAAGAAATATACTAGAACCCCCATGAGCACCAGTGTCCAATTAGGTCATGATCCTACAGGTAAGAGTGTTGACCAGACATTATACATGAGTATGATAGGTAGTTTACTTTATCTCACTAATAGTCGACCCGACATAGCCTTGAGTGTAGGGGTTTGTGTACATTTTTATCCTGATCCCAAGGAATCCCACCTGAGCGCCACACGACGTATCATTAGGTATGTAAATAGTACCATTGGTTATGGGCTCCTGTACTCTCAGTACTCTATCCTTGATCTTTCTGGTTATTCCGATGCCAACTGGGTTGGGAATCTGATGAGAGAAAAAATACTTTTGGAGACCGTTTTTATGTTGGTACAAATCTTGTCGCTTGAATGAGTAAGAAATAAAATTCTATCTCATTGTCCACAGTAGAGGACGAATATATAGCAGCAGGAAGTTGTTGCACTCAACTACTTTGGATGAAGCATATGTTGAGTGATTATGGTATTAAACAGAGTTCTATGACTGTATTTTGTGATAATACTAGGGCCATTAATATGTCCAAAAATTCCGTTCAACACTCTCGAACCAAACATATTGATATACGACATCACTTTATTCGAGAGCTTGTAGAAAATCGTATTGTAACCCTTGAGCACTTATCTACAGAGAAGCAATTAGCTGACCTATTTACCAAACCATTAAATGGTTTGAGATTTAAATCTCTTCAGATGGCTATTAGTGTTTGTGTACCTCATTGATTATGTATTTTTTTATGCATACTTGTTCTTTATCAGTGTGTAACATTAATTTATGCATTCTTCATATTTGATCCTTATTTTTATTTTTTTGTGTGTTGTCAATTTTTTGTTTTTGTTTCGTGCATTCTAGTTTTAAATTTCACAAAAAATGAAATATGCAAATGTGGAAGTTGCTTTTACAGCTTAATATATGATGTACTTGAATTTGTTTGTTGTGATCAAGTATGGGGTTAATCGATAAGCTGTCACATATTTTCCATTACTGGCTTAGGTTTTTCATGGAGTACTTAGTATAGGGATCTTCATGTACTATCTGCACTACACATACTATGATATTGTTAGTAGGACTCTACCGCGTGGGTGAGATTTGAGATGGCAATCGTATGTTAGTAAGGTGACTTTGAACATGAATTGACCGTATGTCTTAGACCTAAGCTCAAGTTTCTCCTTTGTATTAAAAAAAGGGAGGATCAATATCTTATATCTTTTCTTCGGAACCATTTGACTCGAGCAATTAGGTCTGCAGGGTTTTTCCTAACCTGGTGTCTATGGTCAACTAACATGGGATAACGGGGTCTAAAGTTCGCTACAGGGGTCATTTTAGTCGCTTAATGAAGAAAAGCCTATACTAAAGATGAGAAAAATAATAATGAGCTTCGTTTATTGAATGATATGCAATAACACATTTTCCTCATACTCAAGGGGAGAAAAAGTACTTCCATTATCATGAGCTTTATGTTGTACGTTCTCATATTCCTTAAATGGTTTGACTTTCATAAGTAGGGGAATAACCTTATTGGCAGTGATGTTTAGCATGTCCTTTCTCATAAATTTAAAGTCTGGAATCCTACCTTTTCAACGAATTAGTGACACTTTACACATATGGATCACTTATACAATTTAGTCTGTGGTAACTTGAACTTTATATGTGGGAATATTTACTATTCATTGCTTCTCTTTGTACATTATCATAACAGTATTTTTGAGTTATTCTATGTTAATATTAAAATAAAACAAAAAGGTGCAAAGTTTTTTTTTTTTTGTGATATTTTTTAGTTATGCATTATCCCTTATCATTTTGACTTTGATGATGTGATGGAGTAGAAATATGATAATTTTAACTACTTGACATGATGTATCAAAAACTTTTGAATTAATGACAATTTCAGTATTGCTAGATTAAATTTTGATGTTTTGTAGTATCAATGTCTCCTTTTTTGTATGTTGGGTTGCATTGATATTATATCTTAATTTAACTTATGGTATGAAACCAAAATGGTGCGTTATGAGTTATAACTGTTTAAACTGAAATGATGCATTATGAGTTATAACGACTTGGATTAACTGGGATACTTGAATTAACTGCTCGAATTACTTTTACACTTAGTACTGTTTCACATACGTTTTACACTGGGTATTTAGAAACATGTTTTGATGAACGAAAAGCAGAATTCAATCAAGACAGTTAATGTTGGATGTGTCAGTCATTGAGTCTGTAATTTTCTTTTCACTACTACCTTGACTTTAGATTGTAGTTTTATCACATAATGTCAAAGGAAAAGCTTGTTAGGTGTTTGATGTAATTGGCAAGTCTGTGAACAAAAAGGACTAAAATTAATATGTTGTAAAAGTCAATGAGTAATGTGCAAATAGTAGAAATTGCGTTATATTAGGTCTAGGGTTCGAGAATGGAAAAGAAAGAAAAATGGCGTCGTAATTTCTCTAGACTGTCACCATGACTTAGCTCGAGCGTCAGAAATAGTAACACTATTGCTAGCCTGTCGTTCGAGCGAACATTGTCGCTCGCCTATGGCTTAACTTTCGCTCAAGCGACAGGGTTATCCGTTGAATTTTTAATTAATTTTTAAGGCTTTTTATACGGCCCATCCATTCCTTAACCTACATATAAATAACAGAATGCTTCTGAACGATTTTTCCAAGGTTGATCATTGTGAAAAATATATCCACTTCATATCATCTTCATCAAATTAGCCTTCAACCTTCGTTCTGTGATTGATTTCTGGCGGTGGAAACATCAAATCCACAATCCAAATATCAAAACTAATACTTCCTACATATCTGTCAAAGTTCTGAAAATCAAGGAAATGTGACTGGAGTTCCAGTCATTGAAGAACGCGGAGTTCTTCGTTAATCCACGAAAGATAGGCGAATTCACAAAGAAGGGAGTTGTTACAGGAAAACGTAATCTAGGAGAGCTTTGAAAACTGCAGCTGGGAGTTGGTGCCGAGCACGAAATTCAGGAAAGCTGTGGCTGTGGGAATTGTGGTCAGGAGATCAAAAAGTATTAGTGGTAGTCGAGTCTGGCGGACTATAATGTGGAAACTTAGGTGTAGTTTGGGTCGAACTTCGTATTTTCAGAGTTACCAGTGAAAATTCTACACAACTTCTTGCAATGCAAAGAGTTGATAACAGCAAATAAATTACGAATGCCTAGCCTTAGGATTGCACAATTTTGACGAAGCAACCGAATGATATTTAGCGCTACCTTCATATTCGTCCTAGAAGAAATTTGTAAAAAGCTTATGGATCTCATTAATTGCTTTATCTGAATTGCGAGAAAAAACCAGCTTGAACCACATTAATTTTCATAGAAAATTTTGGAGAAGAAATGGCAGCATGAAAGAGAGAAATCCAATCCTCTGCAAACCCAAAAGCTCTTAGCAACCTTGACAAATAGTTCCAAGTGATCCGATCGAAAGCCTTCGCCATATCAATCTTCAAGATAGAATTAAAACCACGTGATTGTCAATTGATATGTCGTACCATTTCCTGAGCAAGCGCTATATTCTCCGAAATCAACTGACCCAATACAAAATCTATTGTAAGACATTTTCTTAATCGCTTTTTCAAATTCACTAAACACTTAAAATAACTTCTGATTATTTGACAAATAAAAGTTGGGCTCTGAAATCAATCTCAAATGGAGATTTAATATTTATGCACTTTTCGTCCTATCAAATCCTAGTCATATTGGAACTAGAAACAGTGGTATTCTAAATCTATATATAGACCTATATGGTTATGATTTAATATGAGAGTTCCATTTCGTTATCATAACAAATCTTGTATGCTTGAGGTTGGGATTTGGGTGATTCCATAAACGAATTTATACGTGGTCATGTGGGGTCGACTGATCCTAGTTCACCCATGAGCAGTTCAGGAAAATACAAGGCTATTGGGAAGAATGGGAAAGTAATGAAATTGACCCAATACAAACTTAATAGGCAACTTAGAGAAGAGAAAGACTGAATGTCAACTCTATGAAATCTGTTATGCCTTGCCAACGAGGCTTAAAGTCAAAGTGCCACATAGCAAGCCACTTGGGCAGAGAGTCAACAGAAAAGTCAACAAAGACCTAAGTTGTCAAATACAAAAAAATTATGCAAACTATTGAAGCTCGTATAGAGGCACTGCCTCAATGGACGAAGCATTACACTTAGGCTGAAACACTGCCTAAAAAATAAAGAAAGTAGTTGAATCTCTCCACTCAGAGGACCAACTCCGTGGCTCTCAATTCATCAAAATCTCATGAAGCCGATGATGTCTCTTACAATATATTTAAGTATCTTTTAGAAGTGATTGATGTAATACTTGCAATAGAGAATATCAGTGTGTCAGTCTATTGTATATGGCGGCTGACCATTTATCAATGTATTAATTGTATGAATAGAAAATGATATGAAGTCTTAACTAAGGAGATGATGCCACGTGGTTCTGGTCCAACGAACACCTCGTCGGCTAAAACAGTATAAATAGGCTTTCTTGTAATTTAGAAATGGTTGGAAAAATTGAAATGTTAGATTCTTATTCTCACATCTTGAACTTTTGAATATTGAATGAGCAAGAAATATTTACAAATACTTTTATGAGGATTTTCATCTTTTATTACACACATTTGGTAGAGAAATATCTTAATACACAATCTTACAATTTATATACACGTTTATTTTCTATCATTCCACACATTCTAGTGAGATATTTGGTTATTGGTTTTGGTTCTCAATTGGTGATCGGTGTTAGCCTGATCATCAGTGTTTCACCCATCGAAACTTGAACATCTTTATCTCTCGCCGTAAAGCACCCCCTGCATTCAAGTCTGCCTCATTTCTCACCGTTTCTTCGATAGAAACCCTTCGAAATTTGCTTGACTTTGCGAGAATGGGTCCGACATCTATTTGCTCATTTTTTGGGTCAATAGATTGACGCCGTATGTGGAAAATCATACATTTAACCAAGAAAGTCTCATGGGGAGAAGCCGGTAAGAAATACGTTGGAAGGAATTTTCTAAGCCTGAAAAATGAGTGTTCTTGAAAAAAGAATTTTGGAAAGTCCAAGGGAAAATCGTGTGAATTTTATGCTCAACTGATCCTTGAAGAAATGAACATTTGGTTAATTGAAGTGTTTGTTGATATGAGTTCAAACAGTGAAGAAAACTCACCCCGAAGGATGAGGGAACACCCTGAATAAGGAAAACCCTCATGGGCTGTCCCAGCTACTCACCCAAGGCCTCACCAATAGCATAGACGAGGTGGGCCAAGAGACGGAGGCAGGATAGCAGCTAGACTCACTAGAGAGGTCTCTACAATGACTGCAAATATGAGAAACATAACCTAGATGAATATGGCTATGCATGAGCTGCTGATGAGCATGTAGGGTCGAGGATACCCAATTCCTCCATACACAGCCTCATGAAATGCATTCCAAGACCTTCCATAGTACTACCACGAGGAAGAAGAAGTTCAAAATCAAATGGCAGGGTACCATCACAATAGGATGGAAGCCCCCCAAGAAAGGGAGGTCGAAGTTAACACCTCAACTAACTATGCCTCGGAACGACCTCATGAGCCTCCATGTAATTTTCCTCCAAACTATGAGCTAGAAGACCTACCTCAGAGGTCAACAAGTGTTTTGGATAGGCTGAGCCTAGGGTTGCCTAGAAATAGGCAAGCTCAACCTCCTCGTGCACCTAGAAATAGGCAACAGGAGCCTCTTCAATTCGAGAGACAAGAAGAACCAGTTCACCATGAAGAGCCTTAGATTTCTCTCCCTAGAAATAGGCATGAGAGAAGAGACTGAGCCAGAAGCAATGCAGGACCTTCCCATCCGCTTTTGCAAACTCAATATAGGGAGGATGAGGATTTTGATAAGCTACAGGGGTCCTGCGACCTTGGCGACAACCTTTTCGCAAGCCATTAGGAACGTCCATATTCTAAACCACTTCACACTTCCCAAAATTCCACAGTATGATGGGAGATGTAACCATGCGAAGCATCTCAACAACTTCAAAACCCACATGAATCTGAAGGGAGCCACTCCAGCCATGAAGTGTAGAGCCTTCTACTAGACCTTAAGTGGAGTTGCATAAATTTGGTACACTAGGTTAACAGAAAGAAGCATCCGAAGCTGACCGGACTTCAAAAGGATATTCCTAAAACGCTTCGCACTAGTAAAGAAGGCGAAAGACCAATTCAACACTAGCAAGATATGCGACAATAGCGGGAGAGTCTCCGAAAGGTTTTTTGTCCCGCTTCACTAATGAAATGACGTACTGTGTACAAATAACAGATAGGAAAGCTCTAATTGACTTAAGGAGAGGTTTGGACATGAACTTTCTCTTTTGAAGGTATGTACAAAACAATGAACTACCACATATGAAAATGATAAGGCGCGAAATCCTTAATGAAGAATTGAGAGATCATAGGAACAGAGCCAGCCAAAGACTTCCCCCCCTTATCAAATGCAAAGGGAAAAAGGTCATATCTCCCATTTGATGGATCACCAGACTTCTTTCAATCATGGACAAGTAGTGGTCGCAGCGACGCTCAATTCAGTACCCACTTTAGCTTATGAAGAAGTGAACCCTAGTGCAGAAATGCATCAGGGCCGACCCTATTAGAGGTACTCTCAAAGAAGGAGGGGTAGGGGAAGAGGTGCTGAACCTAGAAATAGGGACAAAGCGCCCATTTCTTGTACGTATAACCACTCCTATTACCACTGCACGAAAGACTGTTGGGATATCGCGAGTCATCCCTAGGACACAAATCAAGGAAGAGGCAGACGGATTTGAAGAGATGATACCCCAACAGGAACGATGCCCCAATGAAAAGTAATCTAAAGGGCGTAGATAGACTCAACATTACTTTACCTAGATAGACTCAACAGTTCTTGTGCGTATAACCACTCCTATTACTTCACCTAGATAGACTCAACAGCTTGAGAATGTTGAGCCGAGACACTCCTAACAGGAACGATGCCCCAATGAGAAAGGGACAACAATGCTAGAAGACCTAGAGACGGACAAAGACAAAGACAAAGCTCCCCAACAATTGATGGCCAGTAGCCCATCAGGGAAATTGATACAATCTTTGGAGGCACATAAGTAAGCCAAGAATCTAGGAATTCACAAAGAAATTATGCCAAGGAAATAAAGGACCCTCCTATGACAAGCTTCGTAGTTAACTGAGCCTCTATTGAAAGAACAATTCCACCAATCACCTTCACTCAAGAAGTTATAGCAGGTGTACATTATCCACACTGTGACACCCTAATGGTGAGGGCCGTCGTGGCCCGTAATGGCCTGAAAAAAATGTTAGTAGACTATGGAAGCTCGATCAACATCATTTTGGAACCACTTTTGACAAGATGAAAGTTGACCATGAGCTAACCCCAATGAGTTCTCCTTTGTATGGTTTCATGGAAAATAGCATCATTCCAAGAGGTAAGATCACTCTAGCAATCGAGATGGACATTGTACCATTGACTACTCACCACTTCATGGAATTTTTGATGGTTGATAATCTCTCCGCTTATTAAGGAGTATTAGGGAGGCCAGCCTTGAAGGAACTCTTGGTTGTCACTTTCATTAATCATTTATGCATGAAATTCCCAACGAAGAATGGAATTGCAACGATTTAAGGCGATCAAAGAAGTATAAGAGAATGTTATTCGAACTCCCTAATGAAATTCGAACCAAGAAGCGTCAATGTGATCACTACAGATATTGACATGGAGGACGTCCCTAAGGAAGGGGAAAACGTCGAAATGACAGATGCCTCTAAATAAGGGGCCATCCTTAGAGTTATACATACTACTGTCTGTAAAGAAGAGACCATCCCTGAAGAAGGGAAAGCTGTTGAATAAGCAGATAGTTTGGAGGAGTTGGATCCTCGCATCATCAATTGCGAGCCTTAGACAGCACCTATGGAATAACTGGAGAGCTTCCCAGTAGACCCATAAGACTCCTCCAAATGTATGCAGGTTGGAAAAAATATGCCCATAGAATCTAAAGAGGAGCTGAAAAGCTTTTAACTGAAAAATCTTGATGTCTTCGCTTGGAAGTACGAAAACATGGTTGGTATTGACCCAATGATCAGTTGCCATGATTTGAATAGTGACCCAAAGGTCACGACACATAGGCAAAAAAGAAGAGCTCTCAACCTAGAGAAATATGAAGCTCTTAAAGATGAAGTTAAAAAGCTTATTGATAATGGATTCATTCGGGAGTCAGTGTATCCTAAATGGGTCTCTAACCTAGTATGGGTAAAAATGCACTAGGGAAAGTGGAGGGTTTGTGTGGATTTTTCAAACTTGAACTAAGCTTGTCCTAAGGATAGCTTCCTACTTTCTGGATAGACTAACTTGTGGATTCGATTGCCGGACACGAACTTCTTAGCTTCATGGACGCATATTTTGGATATAACCAGATCACAATGTTCCCAGTAGATGAAGAACATACTTCCTTCATCATAGGCAAATGTCTTTATTAATATAAGGTCATGCTTTTCGGGTTGAAAAACGTTGGGGCCACCTACCAAAGATTTGTCAACAAAATGTTCGCTAATCTAATTGGAAAAACCATAGAGGTCTATGTGGACGACAAGATGGTGAAGAGCCTAAAGGTAAGGGATCATGCTAAGAACCTTAACGAAATATTTCAAATCTTGAGGAGGTACCAAATGAAGCCCAATCCTTTAAAATGTGCCTTTGGAGTCACTTTTGGAAATTTTTTGGGCTACATCGTCAACCAAATAGCCATTAAAGCTAAACCTAAAAAGGTCACAGCTTTTACCAACATGAGGTCACCTCAGAAATCGAAATAGGTACAAAGCCTTACCAGACATGTAGCTGGCTTATTGAAAGAGGTACAAAGCCTTAACAGACAAGTGCCTGCCTTTCTTTAAAATTCTCAAAGGAAGAAATAAGTTCCAATTGACAAAGGAATGTGAAGAAGCCCTCCAGGAGTTGAAGAAGCACTTGGGAAAGGCTTTCCTCTTCTCCAAGCCCAGGGCTAATGAGCCACTGCAATTATATTTTGCAGTATCCACCGATGCCATCAGTTCGATTTTGATAAAGGAGGAAAATGATCACCAACTACACGTTTACTACGTGAGCAAAGCACTTTTGGCAATCGAGACTTGCTATTCAGACATGAAGAAGCTAGCCCTCTCCTTGGTGGCAGCTTCTCGAAAGTTGAGACATATTTCCAGACTCACACTATTCAGATGTTGACAAATTTATCCCTCAAGCAAGTGCTGAGGCCAATAATTTGCACGTTGTAGTAATGCAGAAGTGCAATACACGATAGTCCCACTTTCGAACATTTCTCCCAATTGTTTCGGAAACTTTTCAAGTTTCGACTAAGACATACGGTATGGTGCCCTAGTGGGAGGTTTGACACCTGGAACAAGTTCAATCTCCCGATCAATTGCCCCCATTGGTGGCAATTTTTTTGGTAACTCCTTCGGCTTGTGTCCTCAAATTCCTTAACAAGCCTTCTGATAGGTTTTGGAATCGGACCAATCACCTCTTCGATCTCCTCTAATTGAAGAGTGCACAAAAATGAGGGTTCATTCCTCTTGAAACCCTTACTATATTATATGGTCGAGACACATCTCTCGCTTGTTTTCCAAACTTGCGTGGGATAAGGCATGGTTTACGATGCATCATTATTAACGAGTCAGAATGCGGCAACACGATTGTTCTTGTATCCCGAAGAAATTCCAATCCCAGAATGAGCTCAAAATCATCAATCTGAACTGCCGACAAGTTCATCCTTCCTTCGAAGAGACCTATTTTGATCGACACAAATTTCTCTACTCCCGCTATTGGTTGAGTAACGGAGTTGATTGCTTTAACTTTCTTCTTACCTCTCTCTAGAGCAAGTCCGAGCCGCTCTACTTCGGCACTTGCGAGGTAGTTGTGGGTAGCACCGTATCTATCATAGCGCTGATTGGCTTCTCATTGATCTTCATATCAATGTACATTAGACCTTTCGCCCTACAATTGTGAGCCTTCAATTCTTCCATCTTCAGCTCTTTCGAGGGACCATCTTCCCTTTTAGTAACTCGGTGCGATAGTGTATTGCACCGATGTGAGATTGCACCAACTACATCCTCATCTTCTTCGGAGTTGGTTTCGCCATGACAGCTAGCTTGTGGGGTACCTTGCTTTGATTTGGTTCCACCACTTGCTAGTTGGCAATATGCATTCACCATCCATTTCTGAGGACACTCCGCCACTTGATGGGGTCCTTCACATAAAAAGCACTTCAATTTAGGACTGGCATCAAATNCTGCGCTTAAATTAGTGACTTTCTGTCTCTGAAGTTCCCTGCGTGTCCACGGTTCCAACCTTTCCATGAAAGTGAACAACTTATCATTTTCCGACATATCTCGAATATTCAGCATATGTCCTGAAAAGGCTTTCACATACTCCCTGAGGAAGCTTGTGTGTTTCAGTTCTCGTTAGGCCCGACGTGCCTCATATTCCACATTCTCTGGAAAAAATTGAGATCCGATTGCTTCCTTGAGAAGATCACAAGAATCTATTCGGACCATGTTGGCCTGAATATCAGTATTCTTCATCCGCTACTATAGTTTTGCATCTCTACCTAGATACATGGTAGCTGTTGTAACCTTTCTTGCTTCGTCTTGAATCAAAGCAGCAAGAAAGTATTGTTCCATATCGAACAAGAAGTTCTCGACTTCTTTACCATAGCCCCTCCGTAGGTACACGGTTCTAGAATTTTGAGCCTATACATAGTCTCTTGTACGCTGGCTTTCCCATTGCCATTCGCACGTTGAAGCACTTGTAACTGAGCTCTCAACGTTCCCATCTTATCCTACAAATCAGGTATGATAGCAACAGTTTCAGTCATTGCTGTGCAAGCCATTCAGCTTCCACCCAGTTAGGTGTTTAATTTACGAATCTCCGCCTCTGCCGCCTCGACTCTTTCATCGAGACTCTCTGTGGCATAGCGCAACCTAGCAGTTGTCATCTCAAGCGTATCTACACGCTATTTCGTGTTCCTCTTTTGAGGATCTACCACCTCCGTGGTGTTCGATTTCATTGGATCCATAGCTTTCTTATCGAGGGTCTTGAACCGCAACTCTAATACCAACTTTCAGGAGTTACCTTTCGTCTTAGCACAAAAAGGGACACCGTGCGGCAGTAGTCTACTCCGCTAGACTACTTTCCGCTTTCTCTTGGTCGTTTCGGGATGAAAGAAAATTTTATTACAATTTAAAGAAAGCTTGCAACATGAAATGAAATGCATTGAATATAAATTGATCATTAATTGATTGAAAGCTAAAAACTACAATAGACGAAAGCAGGAAATTACAATGGCTAGTGTAGGGGGTGAAGACTAGAAAATTTGAAAGATGTTTGAAAGACTAATACCCCCTATAATAGATTTAGTAACAAAAACCCAACTGACAGGAGTAGACGTTTAAAGTCTCTAGAATCATACTAAAATTTTCTAATTTCTAATTATTTTACAATTGAAATAAAATATTTACAATGTGCAGTCGAAGTTGGGCACACTGCGGCTGCGCTAGGTTCACGGGGCTTAGATAAAGTTGCAGTCCGTGACATTCTCCCCCATTTGTTTTGGCGACGTCCTATAGACGTTTAAAGTCTCTATAATCATACTAAAATTTTCGAATTGCCAACTATTTTACAATTGAAATAAAATATTTACAATGTGCAGTCGAAGTTGGGCAAACGCTGCGATAGGGTCATGGGGTTTAAGTAAAGTTGCTGTTCGTGAAACATGGGCATTCAACTACATACTCGTCAATATTCATAGTTATTTTTTTCTTTAGTTTTCTCGTATTTATGGAATGAGGAGAGAATATGGGATTACATCCACTGAACAGACATTTCGTAGCCGAGGGTAAAATTTCAATTCAAAATCGTTGACTTCTATAAGAGAAATTGATCCGAGTCAATTCAAATTTGTTCAAATTGTCGATTTCAAGAATATTTTATCCTTGAAATCTTTTTTTTTTCTTTAATTCTTAAGCTTAAATCGAGGTTTTGCCCCACTTGAATATCGACATGCCTCTTTTTGAATTCGACCAAAATCGACTTAAGTTAGATCATTTTTTCGACCAAAATCGACTATTCAAAACTTTTTTTTTTAAATGCAATTGTAAAACAGAGGCTATTTTGGATTTTCTTGATAAAAGTCAAAATAGCCATTTTTGCCGTTGAATTTTTTTATTTTATATAATTAACTTCCATTTCAATCCAACATCACGAAGTATCACGCTATCATTTAATAACGAGGGTCGTGCTTCAAAGCATAGTTACAAAATTCAGCCCAAAACGGCCGGTCCGGCCGGGAAATCGATGATCCGGACTAAATAGATTAATTTAATAAAAATGCACGACTCGGTCAAAAATGGCTTTGACCCAATTAACCGGCGGGTTAATTTACCAATTTTCAAAATTGCCTTTTAAAATTTTTGGGGTCAAAGAAATTGAACATTTGACCTCTAAGTAAAACAATTAGTTCCTATAGAGCACTTTAATACTTTATATGTGCAATAAGTTATACGTATTTAATGAATCATATATACGTTTTGTAAAAATATTTTTATAAAAAACTTTGATCAACATTTTACTTTATTTTATAAATCGAAATAATTAGTGAAAAATAACTTTAAAAAATATAAGTTTGCCTGAAAAAAAAAAAATTGTACTTTCTTTTTACTTTTCTTCCTTTTTTTTTTTTTTTTTTAATAGATTTTTATGCAATGACTTATTAGTCCGACCATTAACCCACCGATTCAACTAGTAACCCGAGATCCAGTACCTTGTCTGAGTCGATGCCCAAGTCCGGTCTAATGACTATGCTTCAAAGGTTAAGACTCCATCGAGATTTAGTGAAGCAGTGTATGAATTATCGTGAACCAAAACTAGCTCTTTATATATATCTCCCTCTAAATATATACACTTCTAATTGAACAAAATTAAGAAGGAAAAAACGCGTTACAGCATAAATTGATCATTAATAACTTAATATTATAATAATCCCTCGAAATGTCAGAAATCAGAATGATCATCCATTTTTAGCGTATTGTATTAATGCAAATGGGATATACTATAATCATATTACATCCATACTTGGAACCACGTTTAAATGCCACACCCTTTAAATTTCTAAACTCATGTGTTGATCATTCTCAGACAGCTATTTTTCAAGTGGACAGATGCAGCTATAATCTTGTAAGACAAGCACAAGATCATATTTGGTACCATTGATAAGATCAGACACTATATTTTTAACTTCTTTCTCAAAAAGAAACGAAGAGAACGGACGGTCTATTAACTTTCAAGTATTCAATATCACCACTAAGATAAGGAGACAGACTTTACATTTGGAATTGCACATAAAAAAAAAAAACTTTGGGAAGCTTCAACGACTACTGATTTATTTGTCAAAAAACACAAGTACACTATAACAAATTAATTGGTCAATTGGATATTTGAGAGACAAAAACGCAGTCAAGTCCTATCTAATCCTTCCTACCAAACAAATCATAATTACATTACCTTTCCTCAAAATCACTATCTCAAGTAAGGTTAATCTTCACTAGAATTTGTGGCAATCTCCACAAGAAGGTGATGCACCCACCCCTAACATTTGCATGACATTTTAATACAGCCACAGAAGTTAATCTAATATATTTTAAGTGATATCACAAATCCCACAACAGTAACCTTTTAAAAACAAATTATCTCTAGAGTTACAATACTTAAAATACTCTGAGGTCACTCCAAAAACTGGCAATATGAAGTACAAATTAAGAGAGTGCATTTTTCTTCTAGGACCAAGATTGAGATCCTCTTACAAAAATAAAAATTGAAAATGAAAATGAAAACGAAAACGAAATGCTCAAGGAATCCAGCTTGAGGACTCATATTGGTGGAATGGCTATCCTCAGAATATCGCCTGTTTCTCCTAGAAATCTGCTGTCTGCTGATATCTTATAAGTGGCGACCTGACATCATATGAAATTTATGGAGGCTAAGCCATTCCATAGCACATTACAAAAATAATAAATAAGTAAAATGGAATCTTCATCTAATGACTCAATAACAATGAGAAATGCTATTTTTATCCTTGGCACGTAAAAGAATCAAAACCACAAGGAAAAATCAATCTTGAAATAATAAATCAAAGAATGACTTTCCATACACTTTTTTAATCTCAGCGAGTAATATTCCGAGTACTAGAATCCAAAAAATGCTCTCAACAAATGCAAAAATTTGCAAATGTTTCAGTAGGAGAAATGTTTGAAGAGGATTAGAAACTGGAAGGCTAAGGCAATTCTTTTAGGATGATTTACAAGTTGTTAGAAATAAGTTAAAATCGCTGTTTTGACTTATTTCTAGTGAGAGATTTATCTGTTAAAATTATGAATCAGTTAGCTTTCAAAATGCTAGAGTTTGGACACAACCTTCACAACAGAAATAGAAAGGGCACTTCACATTCCATACTAGTGTAGGGATCAATGCTTTTGGGCTAAGTTTGGCACACCGGATTACGCTGTGTAAAAAAAGTAGTAAAAAATTATAAAGGATAGTGATACGTAGATGGTAGTATGGTGTAGAGGTGTCAAGACGGACGAGCCGGCCAGACCCGTGAAAATCGGCCCGGATCAACCTGGGACCGCAGGCCGACCTATGACCCGAGAGGGCGGTTTACGGGTTAAGAAGGTGTGACCCGCGAGCTTCACGTGTTGCACCTTCACGGGCCGCAGTTAACCCGTTGGCCAGTGAATTTTTTTTTAAATTTGAAAAAAGGGGAGGAGGGGGGCAACTTAGTTGAGATGTACTTAAACTATAAATTATAATAAAAGTATGTGCCAACCTAGTTAGGATGTACTTATGAAATAAAATATCTGATAATAGTAATTAGAAATGTATTTTAACTGTTATTTGTTTAAATTAAATTTAACATTGTAAAGTTATAAATAATTCATGTAACATTAAATTTGATTTCTATGTAAACATTTCTTGGTATAAATATGAATTTATCATTTTGTTCAATTCTTAGTTTATATTTAACAACCTGCGACCCGTATGGGGTCGACCCGGATGGGTTAGCGGGCGGGCCTGGGTTGTAGTCCAAAATTTGTGGGCCGACCCGGAACCCGTAGCGGGCGGGCTTTTTTTCACGCGGGCCGTTACCGGACTCATATGTTGGCGGGCCGACCCGGATGACACCTCTAATTTGAAGCCAAAGAGGTGAAATATAGCCGAAATATTATCACAAATTAATTTTCTACCGAAAAAATTATGCTCCGAATTTTCAGCCTCAAATTGAGACTCATTTTTGGGATAGAAAATACTTGAATTGGAGAAATTGTATCCCTAGAAGAATTGTAGTTATTTGAGTTCTATTACCAACGCACTTTCTTATGTTATTTACTACTTTATTTATTATCGTGACAATTCAATAT
>OU503037.1:29999671-30011731 GCA_912172775.2 Fraxinus pennsylvanica | reverse complement strand
ACAATTTAGTGCTTGTTTAGAAGTGATTTTTTGGAGAATGTGCATTTCAAAACGAGTGGAGAAAAGTGAATTTCGAAAAATCAATTCTGCACAAGCACTAAATAAAGAGGCCAATTATCAGATTACTACCCTTGCTTGTATGCTACTTCATAAATTGAAGAAAGCTGCTTCCATTAAGAGAAGCAAGGAAAGAGGAGGAGAAAGAAACAAGAGAGAGATGAAGTTCTTTACTACATTAAAAAAGCAGCATCAAGGTTTGTGGTGGAAGAGAATCCCAACCCCTCCACCAAACAAATCCATTGAGCTTTATTTTTTTGTGGAAACTAGTAAAACTTCCTGCTTCCAATCGAGGGTATATGCATCAAAACTATGTCAATTTATACACGGCCAAATGTGAATCCAACTGATAGTCACAAAAATTATTCCAAAGCAACATAATTCACATCAATTCTAATCTCAACTAAAATAAAGAAGCAATGCAGGTAGAAAGCACACTTCTACATCACTATACCACACAGTCCTCAAAATCTTTGCAATACTAGTCACCGCCAATGTAAGATCTCCAATATCTATTTTGGAATTACAAAAATTCCTATCACACCACTCTTGTACAATTCTGAGGGCTTCAGCTGCTTAATTTTTTTGTACTTGGGTCCGTAAAGTTGGGGGAGCACCAAATATAAGAAGACAGCAACCTCAACAACAAAGTAATGGATAAAAAAGTGACAACTTAGTTGGGCCACTATAATATTATCATTACTAGTAAACTCAACTATGTAGTGTTTGAGCCACATTATTTTTTTTATTCTCATTCTTCTACTCATTTTTAACCACACATTCTTCAATAAAATAATATTTTACATCGTATCAATAACTTTTTCTTCTTTTTCAACCCCATATTCCCCGTCACATCAACAATAAAAATGCATTCTTTTTCCAAAAATGTGCACCAAACGGGGGCTATGATTTACTAAACGTTCTTTCTCTTCCCAGAGAACCATCCTTCTTTCACCACTTGAATTTATTTCCAAAACTCTCAGTTCATTGTCAAAAACCTCTCCATTTTCCACAGTGGAGTGTAATTGACAACGAAACAAACATAGGATCACTCATATTTATGATCTGGATATACAGAGAAGATTAATATCCAAATTAATATCCTATCTGACACAAAATAAATATTGCAGGATAAAAGTGCAATTTGCCAAATACCATGGTCTCATCAGTGCCCTTCGCTTTCTCAGTATAACTCATCCCGAAAAATATCAACTTCCAAACTATTGGTCCCTTATCCAAAGAAAAACATAACCAGTCTTCTCATAATTATATTTGATGTCCCTAAATATTAGCTAAGATTCCAACTGCCCTTTGTCCCTCACTAACCATTGCAATACAGACACAAATTATCATCATTTATCGCTTCTTGATACTTTAATTGCCCTCATTTAGCATGTAAAATCTGCCACAGAATACGTTTTGCTTAGATGGTTGCCTTTTTAAAGAACCATAAAGCCCACAGGTCAGGTGTTGACAACTCGAATGCAAAGTTTTCAGCATCCATAATTTAGTAAATGATACAGACCAATAACAAAATCAATACCACATCCCCACAATAAAGTATCTGGTACTGCAGATTAAAATGTTTCAAGAAATTAAATATCCATTCAAGTAAAATGCTCAAGTTCGGATATCTTTATGAGCTATACTTTGAACGAAGTCTTCTACATATTCAAACAGGCATAAACCTCTTACCTAAGTGAAGATAACATCTTCAATCTTTACTTCCACATTGCCATTACTGCCAGCTGGAAGGCCAGTATGCATGAATTCCATAGCCCGTCTTCCAATTATCCAGGAAAACTACCTGCTTGACTGCCAAGAACGATACCAACAGCACAATAATCATAGTCACTCTCTGTACAGTCCTGTTTTTAACCCTAACCAGCACGTGAGTAACAAAAGCCAACAGAAGTCCTACGATTGTGTATAAGAACCCGACTGCAAAACCTTCAGCTCCTAACTGCATCCCAGATCCCTGGTAAAAGAAAACCAGCTTCGACGGATCATTCCTGTCGAGCAAGAACATGGGCATTTTTCTAATTATATTAAACATCGCTCCTGACACGCTAAAGAAGTACACAAAAATCGCCCCAGCCATCCAAATGTTCTTATCTTGCAAAACAGTGTTCCCAGCGATCAATTTCTTCAGGAAAAATGGTGTCCAAATCAAAATTGCAACTGTTATAAATGCGATCTGTTTCTTGGAAACAATGGGTGGGCGATGAACGGGCCCCATAGAAAGCCTACTCCTTGATTCGATAAACTCAGCCATCGATTCCGCCAATCTCGAGAAATCTGAGGCGTCCATTGGGATTGAATCTTTCTTCAGATCAGTAGCTGAAGGTGGAATTAGGCGAATGTGGGGGAGGGAGCTGACCCCGAAAAGGGCGAAAGACGATTGGGATTCTTGAAATTCGATGTCAAAAAAGAAGAGAAGTGCTTTTTGGTCTGGATTGTTTGTGTAGAAAGAGGAAGAGACGAGGGAGAATTCGGTTTTGAGGGTAGGAAGGGAGAGTTCAGCCTTGGAATGAAGCGATTGGGCGTCGAAGAAGAGGAGGAAGTGGAAGGGACGAGGGGTGGGGAGGGCGAGGATGCGGCGAAGGAGAGGATCGGTTAGGTGGATGACGCCGGTGGGAGATTGGAATTGGAGGGCGGAGAGTTCGGAGATGATGGAGTCTGACGAGAGGGATAAGGCAAGAGGTGTTAGGAGGTTGAAGATGAGGAGAAGGAGGGGGACGACGGAGGTGGCGGTGGCTAGGGTTGTGAAGATCGCCATTTGCGGTTGCGGAGTTACAGAGGGGTGGTGGATGGGGGGTATTTCTAGCAGCAATGGAAGAGTGAGAGGGAGACGGAAGACTTTAGTCTTGTAGTGTGTTGGTAGCTTAGCCAATGAGAGAGTGCCACTTCAGAATTGCGAAGGATTGGACCATTAAACTAGAATTACAATCGCGCTACACACCCAGGTTAATTGACATTGAAAGGTATTTTCCCGGCGTGGCAACCAATTTAAAAAAAAAAAAAAAAAAAAAACAAAAGATCAAATTTATCAAAATTGGAACCCCTCCCCAAATGTAGCGACCCCTTCCCCCAAATCCACACCTACCACCCACACAATCCATTCTACCCAAATCAAGCACAACAATTTCATCATCTCCGGCTGTACGTCATTCTAAGGTATCATCGTGTCCTCCGACAGCAATTTCATGTACTATTTCGCCATCAGGCGATTTTTGAAGGCCGCGATTGCTCGAAGTTTCCTATGCTCCACTCTGGCTGCTCTTCCTATCATAAACCAATGCCTGTATTGCCCGAAAATATCGATACCTTATCGTCGTGGTATCCAAACTTCTCGGGTAACTTCTTCATAATATGCCACAAGCACCATCTATGTCTTGTGTTTGGAAAAATGATATGAATTTCATTTTGCATTGCCCTATCTTGATCGGTAATTATTGCAAGCGGTGCTTTACCGTGCATACACTGAAGTCATGTTCTAAACAACCACACAAATGTATATGTGTCTTCGTTCGATACCAAACCACAACCAAGCAATGTTGATTGTCTGTGATGATTTTCACCAACAAAAGGGGCAAAAGGTATGTCATACTTGTTTGTAAGGTAAGTGGTATCAAATGTAACAACATTGCCAAACTCCTTATACGCTTGCCTACAGCGATTATCTGCCCAAAATACTTTCCTCAGCTGCGAATCATCATCCAAATCCCTGCTAAAGTAAAATCCTGAGCAATGTGCTTGCATTTTTTAAAAATATGATTGAATTGCTGCGGCTTCTCCTTCTCCAAGTCTTAATCTTCTCACTTTTTCAATATAATTTCGACAATCTTTTTCCACGCAACTCATGTTCTCATAACCACCTGCTTCTACGACTGCAGAATTGTAAACTTTTATGTAATGAAATTCCTGCCAAATCATTCACTTGTAGCTTGCGTTTCATATGTGCCCTTAACTATCTGTTGCATCGAAATAACTTGGACTTTGACGGGCTAGTTTCATGATTATGGTCGAGGTGGACCGTGTTAATTCTCCAGACTCCATAAATATCTGCAGATGCTGAGATTCTAGCTTTACGGCCCATCTGAATTGTTAGTTGTGGCTTCAAAGATTCGCTAATATTACCAACTCTTTGACTTTCACGGTTACAAGTCAGTGTCACATATCTCAATTCTCCATCGTCTCCCTTTTTGAGTTTCTTTTCTTAACGGGAAAACCAACAACGTACGCATATTTTTTGTACAAGTAAAACATATCCTTCAAATCCTTAAACTACATACCCACCTCAGGTACAGTCACATGTTGTTCCAATGAGGTTTTACTTTCTACTATGTTAACAGAGTCCATCCCGTTCTCATCATCCTCTTCCATCAAAACATCATCATACTTATTTGGCACTACATCCATAATTTCTTCGGCTGCAATAACATATTCAGTCACGTTCAATAATACAATTAATAACACTACGATATGTAGCTAAAAAATTATTCTGGAACACCTTCTTCAATTCAACATTGTGCATATACTTGTCAACAAAATGAGGACATAATGAAAATTTAGTATATGGTCAACTTAAAGGTCATTTAGTCTAACTCCAAAACAATGCATAATAAAAGAATTTATACTGAAGAAAAAAATGAGGGATTGATCATTTTTAGCAGTGAGTAAGATTTTCACTTTTTGCTTTTTTCAATCTTGATGTCCAGATACATTCCCATATTATAACTTAGGATTAATCTGAATGCCAAATTGAAACGTTAGATTTGGAACTTTTTGAAACCACTTACCCCCAAGTAAGCTCCTTTTAAGCATCCACTTCTCTTCTCCAAAATGAAAGCAATCTGGAAAAATTCCAGAAACTTTCAGTAAATTTGAGTAAAAGCTTTTTCCTGCAAGGAGAAATGCAATAGAATATAAATATCCTTCCAAACAAATATTAGAAACTATTTCGAGGAAAAATCGCTTACTACACCTTGGATTTTTTCTTCTCTTGGCCGGACCAATGACGCCAAAATGAGCAGGCCCCAAATTGGATTATAGTAATTTCACGTTCTGGAAAAATTTATGCTGTGTTGTTTTCCCAGTTTTCTTCCTGTCAGAGTTGTCATAAGAAAGCTTTTTACCCAAAATCAATATAACATTGTTTTCCCCGTTTTCAGCTGCTAGAGTTGTCGCAAGAATTTTTTTAACCCAAAATCAATATAAAATTTATGGATTTGTTGTATGTTCTTCCCCAAATTTCATTCCCCCCAATTTCTCACCCTCTCTCACGTAAATGGGCTGTGGGTAAGTATGTTTTGGGGTTGATATATTTCACACACTCTCTCATCAAGTTTAAATTATTTTTTCCCTCCAAGCACTAACCCACACAGGCGGGACAATTCAAAACCCTATCAACAGGGTGTCATTGAGCCTGTATTGGTAGAATAATCCCTAGAATTAATCTTGTGACCCAGGCTGAATGACATCTTGTTGACAGGGTTTCAAAAATTTCCACGTGTGTGGGTTAGTAATTGGAGGGAAAAGATCACACGTGAGAGAAAGAGAGAGAAATACACGTGAGAATTTGGCAGAGAGTACGATGCCTTTTGCCACTTACCAAAAACAGAAAAATGGGAGAAGAAATCCATAAAATTAATCTTGAAATTTAGTCTTTTGTTTGAATCCGATTTGGGCCAAGATTTTTTTGCGCGACATCTCTCCAATAGTTGAGAATTAGGAAAATAACGCAGGAGTGTTCCATAAAATTTTCCACAAATTAATCTTATTTGATTTGGGGTAAGATTATTTGGCAGCTACCGGTCTGGCGAAGAGGAGAAAAAACCCGTTAATTAGTAAGCTACTTTTTCTTTGCTGAGATTCTAATGTTTGTTTGTAAGGATATTTATATCCTTTTGCCTTTTTCCTTGCTGCCAGGTACTTTGACGAAAAATTTCCTCGAGGTCCTAGTGATATTTCTTTTCCTTTTTAAGTAATAGTTTCTGGTGCAGAGACAATTGGAAAGTTTCTATCCCCACGCGGCCGATTTCTTCACTAAAAGATAGATGAACGCTTATGTGCAGATCACTTAGGTAAGTGATTTTAAAAAGATCATACTCCAACGCTTCATTCAAGATTAATTCCCGGCTAACGTTAATCAAATGAATGGACATTTATTGGAAGCTAAGATATATGCTTGGTTTACAATTTTTTTCTTAATCAGAAACGTAACATGCCTCATATCCATTTCTAATCTAAACTGATGAAATAATATTGGCATTGGAGGCTGATTCAGCTTATGGAGACATTAGTAATATTCATTCCAAATGTAAAGCTTAAAACTCTTACACAATCTCACACCTTCTCTCTAAGAATCAACAAGTTTTCACAGTTGTTTATATCAAATCTATAAGAAAATAGATGAAATTAAATGTAGGACTAAAGGTGACTGGTTATTTTATTGCAGCCAAAGAAATTATGGGTAAAGTGTCAAACAAGCATGATGATGTTTTGGTGGAAGAGGATGACGAAAACGGGACGGACTCCGTTAACATAGTTGAAGGTAAAACCTCATTGGGAGACGGTGTGATTGTACCTGAGGTGGGTATGCAATTTAACGATTTGAATGACATGTTTGACCTGTACAAAAAATATGCGTACGCCGTTAGTTTTCCCGTTAAGAAAAGAAACTCAAAGAGAGGAGACGATGGAGAATTGCAATATGTTACACTGACATGTAGTCGTAAAGGTCGAAGATTTGGTAATACTAGCTAATCTTTGAAGCCACAACCAACTATTCAGATGGGCTGTAAAGCTAGAATCTCTGCATCTGCAGATATATATATATGGAGTCTATAGAATTAACACGGTTCACCTTGACCACAATCATGAAATTAGCCCGGCGAAGTCAAGGTTATTTCGATGCAACAGAGAGTTAAGTGCACATGTAAAACGCAAGCTACAAGTAAATGATTTGGCAGGAATTTGCATAAAATTTACAATTCTGCAATCGTAGAAGCATGTGGATATGAGAACATGCGTTTCATGGAAAAAGATTGTCGGAATTACATTGAAAAAGTGAGACGATTAAAACTTGGAGAAGGAGATGTCACAGCAATACAATCATATTTTTCAAAAATGCAAACACATTGCTCAGGATTTTACTTCAACATGGATTTGGATGATGATTCGTAGTTGAGAAATGTATTTTGGACAGATAATCGTTGAAGAAAAGCATATAAGGAGTTTGGCGATATTGTTACATTTGATACCAGCTACTTCACAAATAAGTATGACATGCCTTTTGCCCCATTTGTTGGCGTCAATCATCACAGACAATCAACACTGCTTGGTTGTAGTTTGGTATCGAACAAAAACACAGATACTTTTGTGTAGTTGTTCAGAATACAGATTCAATGTATGGACGGTAAAGTACCTCTTGGAATAATTACCGATCAAGACAGGGCTATGCAAAATGCAATTCATATTGTTTTTTCGAACACAAGGCATAGATGGTGTTTGTAGTACATTATGAAGAAGTTGCTTGAGAAGTTTGGATACTATGATGATAAGGCATCAATATTTCGGGCAATACACACATAGGTTTACGATTCCCAGATTACTCAAGAATTCAAAGAAGGTTGGGCTGCTTTCATTGATACATATGCCTTGCAAGATAACGATTGGTTGTACAGACTATATGAAAATAGAGGCCGTTGGGTTCCTTGTTTTATGAAGACTAGTTTCTGGGCAGGGATGTCAATGACACAAAGAAGCGAGAGTATGAACGCATTCTTTGATGGGTATGTGCATTCCAAGACCTCCTTGAAGCAGTTCGTGAAACAATACGAAAGAGCGTTGTGTAATAAATTTGAAAAGGAGTTCCAAGCTGATTTCAAGTCATTTTCACAAATGGTACCATGTGCGACACAATACGAAATGGAGCAGCAATTCCAATCAGTTTACACGATTTCAAAATTCAGAGAAGCTCATGAGGAGTTCACATGGAAGGTTTACTACGATATCATATCTACTTCGGAAGGGCACTCTGGGATGATATATGGGGTACGGGAGGATGTCATGTGTGAGTAGAGCACACATGAGGGTGGCATTAAATTACGATGGTTTGGTTAGTTCTCCTGAATTGTTACAATATGATGACATGTGTCACGCTTTCGCACAAATGGCGGACCTTGTTGCAGATGATGAAGGACGATCACGTGTGATTATGGACTGGATAAAACTTCAATATAAAGATCTTATGACGTCAAGAAAATCGTGTAGTGGTAATAATGCCATCACTCATCATACTCCGCAATTCGCGACTGAACAGTGGGTCGACTCTCAAAATAATGCCATCGTTACCATACGTGATCCAAAATCTTCGCGCACAAAGGGGGCACCAAAGAAACTTCGGAGAAATGGTCCATTAGAATCAAGGTCCAACAAAGCTAAGGTATGTTACTACCTAAGATTGTGAGCTTCAAATGTGTTGAAAAATGAATACTAACTACGTTCGATCCACATTCAGGGCAGTTCAACATCAATCAAAGGAAAGCGACTGACAATGAGGCAAGGTGAAGCACTCATAATATAGCAGAGAGTGTTGTGGACAATCAATTATTTCAACCACAAGTGCATTCTGTAACAACATCATTCCCATTCACACATTATCCCATCGCAAGCCCATTATCCCGCCCGAGTTTGATACCTCCATCATCATCAAATGTTATATACATTTCACGAGGTAAGAAAAACAGACGATCATGTAATCACATTTCATGTTCTCATTTATTGTAGGTGAAGCCATGTCATACTACTATCCCCATTTTCCAAACCAAGGTGGCTTAGGCAACTGATGGTGGTTTATAAAAGGTTCGTAAGGGGGTTAACCAAGGTATTTTGTATATGTGAAGGGGTTTTTTTCTTCTGTACATTTGTTTCAATGGACTATGAATGCATTGTGAGTTAACTAGTTTGATTAGTATTCTTTGTAACACTTTTTTCCGTAGATGCTTTTGAGTGTTTCTGCCTTGGGGAACTGGAAAAGTTCGTTGCTATTTGAGATTGAGGAAACTCTTTTTCCGCTTGTTAAGGAAAAGTTCAGTTGCTATTTTGTTAAAGAATAGTTAGTTGACTCTTTCGAAATTAACCTCTCTGTTAATTGTTTTAAACTTCCATGTTGAAAGTAGCCTGGGACTTGGATAATTTATCCCACTAGTTTCTGGGACACATGAACAGATATATGTTTGTATTTAAAAACTCACAAGTGAAATGGTTTTCCTTTCTCTTAGTTATTTATAATTATGATGAAGTTCACTTTCTAGTTGCTAGTAGCTTTATAATTATCATATTATGCACCACAAAAATATTTTCATAATTCAAAATCAAATCAATTGACCATGACTAGTTTCACGGTAAACAAAATAAATAACAGTCCAAATGTACATGACAAATTGTTTATGAACATATTTTATATAGATTCGGTAATAATAGTCCTACATATACAAAAATTCTGTCATCGTTCGATTACTAACTACTAATCCAAGCGACGCTTCCACTCATGTGTTCGACTTCGTGCTATCTTTTGTCTTGCATACTGTCACATTCACTGAAATTTTAAGGTCTATTTCATCATTCACGCGAATGAGAGATTGGAACATTTGCGACAAATCATCAACTCTTTCGGCCACCGCATGGTTAAATAAAGAAGTGTTACCACTAGAGGATTTGCCTCTTGACTTTTCTTTTACAACCCACTCCCAAAAACCACAGTTGTCACTGTAGCAAAGAAATTATCGCTCTTTATTTACAGTCTCCTTATCCACCACGAAACATTTCTCAAATCTATGCTTGCACAATAGACATCGGCATTTCTGTGGGCATTCGACAAAGTAGTAGCTTTTAGATCCGCAACTATGACATATTACAACATTCCTTCTGGCCATCTACGATGGGAATAAACCACATAGCATTGTCAACTCCAGCAATAGCTAATTCGACATACCAATTCACGCAATGACGGGGAACTAAATCACAATTGAATGGGAGAAACGCTTAGCAAACATCGCAATGAACATACGAAAAGTAGACACAAACAAAACGTGTTTCGATGATGATCGAAGATGAAAAGCAAAGACACGTAAACAACATTCGTAATTCCATAACACATGACACCTCTAGAAGATTCAATGTAATGATACTTTCTTCTCCATCTCCATCCACTAGCATGAAATTCTCAAAATAACATGTAGCTCTCCAATAGAAATTGTCAACATTTCAGTGACGTAGGTCACTTTCATTCCAACCGATTCTAAACAAAATCAACATACAATATAATATACTAAACAAGACTTCAATAAACCAGCTTCATTGATAGAGAACTTACAGATCCAAAACTAAATGTGAATTGTATTTCATTCATTGATATGTTCCTTTAAGATGCAGGAGATTACACGTACAAGAAAATATTAAGTTAGACAGAGATGGATGAGCAGAGTACCTACACACAGCAAACTGGAGACATTCACATATGACGAATTGAAATCAAAAAATGGTAGGGATAAATAAGAGAATTAGAAAATAGAATTAGGACTACAGTAAGTTAGCACATATTCGAATTATAAGGTGAAAAGGAGTCGAACACAAATAAGTGGAGAAAGAGAAAAATGGGGAAAATACAGTTTGCCCGAAATCTAATGAACTATAAATGCGTTGAATTAATCTTACTGTTAGCTACGACGTACAGCCGGAGTGGAGCAGAGAAAAGTCAAGTACAATGCGACCTTCAAGATTGTCAGGTGGCTTTGTAGCGGGAAGATCTGCAAGTGGAGGGACGGTACCGTACAATGACGTGCAGTTTGAGATGATGATGGGATGGTGCTTGATTTGGGTGAAATTGATTGTGTGGATGGTGGGTGTGGAAGTGTTGTCGGAGGAAAGGGCTACGTTTGGAGTTGGGCTTCCAATTTGTGGGTGTGGATTTGGAGGAAGAGTCGCTTGGGGAAGGAGAGGGCCTACGGTATTTTAATCCTTTTCCTTTGTTTTTTGTTTTCTTTTTCAAATGTCTGCCATGTGAGCCGGGAATTGCCCTGTCAATTAACTTGGGTGTGTAGCGGGTTTGATTAAACTATCGTTTTCTTTTATGGGGAAATTAAACTTTTTATATAATAATACTATCTACCAACACAGTGGTTTGACTTCATTTAGATGATCACATTTAACCCATGTTTGGTGTTCATTATTAACCCAAGAATGCATTTTTTTATGTGATGTGGAATATGTGGTTGAAAATGAAGGAAAAGTTAATGATCCGATGAAAAATATTATTTTATTGAAGAATGTGTGGTTGAAAATGAGTAAAATAATGATAATGAAAAAAATAATGTGGCTCAAATAGGGACTTAATAGATTTATCATTTAATATCATGTAATTACCATCGAAATAATACTTGATACAAATTGTACTGAGAATCAATAGAATGTAATTCCTTTTTTATAATTACTCGTTTTGATAATAAAATTTGAGTCTTTTTTTCCAAAAACAAATACTCATATATATATATATATATATATATGAGTATTTGTTTTTGGAAAAAAAGACTCAAATTTTATTATCAAAACGAGTAATTATAAAAAAGGAATTACATTCTATTGATTCTCAGTACAATTTGTATCAAGTATTATTTCGATGGTAATTACATGATATTAAATGATAAATCTATTAAGTCCCTATTTGAGCCACATTATTTTTTTCATTATCATTATTTTACTCATTTTCAACCACACATTCTTCAATAAAATAATATTTTTCATCGGATCATTAACTTTTCCTTCATTTTCAACCACATATTCCACATCACATAAAAAAATGCATTCTTGGGTTAATAATGAACACCAAACATGGGTTAAATGTGATCATCTAAATGAAGTCAAACCACTGTGTTGGTAGATAGTATTATTATATAAAAAGTTTAATTTCCCCATAAAAGAAAACGATAGTTTAATCAA
>OU503037.1:29984882-29998124 GCA_912172775.2 Fraxinus pennsylvanica | reverse complement strand
TTGTCAAATACAAATACCAAAAAGTAAATATTACTAGTAAAATTTCGATGATTCATATCAATAATTCATTTGCTTCAAACTTTCAAGTTTACATAAAAATGAAATATAAATTTAAAATCATAAAGATAAAATATTTTAAAGTATTGATAATACTTACCAACTATTTAATGTAATCATCAGTTGCTTGACTTTCCATACTAACTAATAAGAAACTATATAAGGAAAAATTTGAAAAAACACAATTAACAAACATAAATAAACTCTAAATTGTTCAACTAATAAGATTTAATAAGAAAAAATTATTAATTTGTTTAGAAAAAATAAAAGAAATTGATTTATCCAATATAAAAAAAAAATTCGGTTCTTATTCGATTATTCGGTTCTTGGTGTAGAATCGAAAACCGAACCAAATCATTCGGTTCTCGATTCGAATACCCGTTCGGGTATTTCATTTAAGAAAAATCGCTCGATTCAGTTCAGTTCAGCTCGGTACGGTTCAGTTCGGTTCCGATTCGGTTCGATTCAGACATTTTGCCCAACCCTAATTCCAATTAAGGGAGTTTGTTTAAGCCTTTTTAAACAAGATGAAAATCTTTTTTGTTACAGTTTTAGACCTTTTTTTAGAAGTCATGAAAAAATTTAAGAGAGTTAAAAAAATTCCTAACAAATTAATTTGTTGAACAGTAAAGTACTCTAAGACCATTACAAAAATAATGTTTCAAGTTTTTTATATTTTATGCCACTAGACAAATATACATCATCTATTTTGTTGTTCATTAGAAAGTTTTAACGAATTTATTAATATTTGTTTAGAAAATTGAGAAATTAGTAGAATAGTTGTTATATGAAGCCATATATTGTTCGCATTATATAAAAACAGAGGGGACGAGGCAAATCACTAAACGTTCTATCTCTCAGTGTCAAAACTTCTTGATAGAAGATCTTAAAAATTATAAAAAAAGACAAAAAGATTAAAAACTGTAAAAGGAGCTAACAATAATAGCAATATAATAAAAAGAAAAACAAATATTTTATGTTAGACAAAATTCTTAGCAAGCCCTCTAAATTGGTATCATAGTTCTTTCTTAGTCTAAATCATTTAGTTTATGAAAAGAATAGATTATTTAAATTTAGAACTTCTAGAAAATTTTAAAAGAAAAGATAGTTTAAATATAGTTTCTTTAGTTTATAACTCTGATAAAAAATTTAAACATCTTTTATATTCTGAGGGTAGACAATTAAATTGTATTGTAAATTTAGGAGAAAATTTAGAAAGAAACAATTCAAGTAAAAAGATAGAAACTTTATTAAAAAGAATAAATATAAATATAAAACCTTTAGAAATTAATTTATAATATATTAAAAATCAAAATAGTGAAATAAAAAAAAAAAAGAAATTTTATAATATAAGTGAAATAGACATTGGTCCCAACTTAGAAAAATTAGAAAATAGAATTAAAACATTAGGAAAAAGAAAAGTCAATGGATACTAGACAATATTTAGATAATTTAATAAATAAAGTTAAATTTAAGAAGACTAAGTAGATTTATAATGGATAAAGGAAAGCAAATTGTAGCTAGTAGTAGTAAACTAGTAGGGAATTATTTACTAAGGACATTAAGTAGAAAAATGAAATCCAATACAAGATAGAATCCTTAATAGATATAGAAAAATAGATAGAAACTTTTAGACAAAAAAAAATTAGAATTAATAAAAGCTTTAGACATATATAAAAAGGCAAGTCCTTAATATATCAACTTTATACTGAAAGATATGTTTCTTGTACACATGAGGATTAATTTATATCCCTAGATTTAATAGAAGAAATTTTTTATAAAGAAATTGTTAATAAAAATCTTTTACAAACTCATTTACGATAATAATAGTAGGAGTAAAAGGACTTCATACAGAAAATTTAGGAGCCAAACTATTAGTGTGTTTATATGATAACAGATTCACAAACATAGAACAAGGACTATCATTAAGCATAGAGTTAGACTTGAATAATAAAGGCGGAATAGTATTTTTACACTAGATTATTTAGTTAAAATAAAAAGTTTTTTTATAAAGACATTAAAATAGGAATAAAAAAGTAGAGGATGTCAAATGAAAAGAGGTGATGACAATTTGTTAATTTGTATAAGATTTATAGGAAGATTTAGTGAAAACAGTACTACCAATTATAAATTAGAAAATAATCAAATAATTACTTTATTATGATCAAAAGTCATAGAAGCCATCCCAGCAAAGAAAAACTCTTCAAAAACAACTGCAAGATTAGATAGGAACATAGAAAACTTTTTAGAAAGACAGATATTGGTACCAAAAGATAATATTATGTACAAAAATAGTAACGAAACTCTAATTACTTGCTTTGTATCCATTTTCACCACATTTTTAGAAGGTTCCATTGGAATAGTAAGTGAGCCCATATACAGCCCCCCCTTTTTTACTCAACAACATGGAAATTCCTTGAAATGCCTTTCCTTAATTTTAAAATAAATGTAAAACTGGGGTAGAAATGTAATTTTGCTTCAGATGGACAATAAATGCAATTTTTATCGTATAACAGCTGGAAAATTTCTAAAAATATGCCCCAAAATGGCTACCAGCATGCTAAGTATTAGATTTGAAAATTATAATTATTAAGCAGAATAGACAAAGCATAATAATGAAGAAAATGATTAGGAATGTAGATACTTTGAAATAGAAGACTATGAAAGTGAAGATGAAATTAATGCATTAGACGAAGACAATGAGGAAGATGAAAATGAAGGTGATAAAAAATAATTTGTATATATAGATATTGAATATTATAGAAATTTTAGAAAATCTAGAGAAATAGAAATAAGAATGTTATTAGAAAAAGATCAAACGAATATAGAAACTGAGATGGAAGAAAATAGTTAGGTAATAAAAGAACTAAATTAGAAACTGACCAAGAATTTGGAAAAAGTAAAGAATCCATGAATACAGAATACGGCATAGGAGGAAAGTATCATTTTCTCCCAACAAATGTAGACAAAAAATATAAAAGTTTAGGAAAAAGGGCGTATGAGAAAGGATGTTGTTTACCAACAACAATTGATAGATGATTAATTTTAGAATTAAATAATTGTAAACCTCAAGAGAGACATAGTATTATAACCAAATGGAAAAATTTTGTAATTTAAACAAATAATAGTGTGCCTATACATATGACTGTAGAAGAAATGTGAACTTATTTAGAAATTTATTTAGGAAATATAACATTAAGGGTGTGTTTGAGTCACATTATTTTGGAAAAATGTATTCTGGAATAATAAATTGATGGAGAATGTGTGGTTGAAAAAGAAAGAAAAGTTATTGACGTGATGGAAAATATTATTTCAATGAAAAATGTGTAGTTGAAAAAGAGTAGAAGAATGAGAATGAAAATTTTAATGGGTACCAAATAGGAGCTAAACATATATGTTACAACTAAAAGATTAAAACCAAAAGAAATTAGATTGAGAATGGTCGGATGAGACAATCCTACAAATTTTACAAGATTTATTAGAGAAATAATTATAGAATCTAACTCTAGTGGAAACAACACTTACGAATAAAATATAGCCCTAAAAGAATTAGAAAAAATTAAATATTAGTAATATGAAGTACATATAGCCATTTTTAGATATACCTATATTTGAAAGGTTATATAGAAACATGCCACCACGAAATGATAAGATTAAAAAGGATGTAGAATCAACACCAACAAGAAAGTAGCTATTAGCACTACTATAAAATTTATAACTGATAAAGTAGAATAATCGTGTATAGAAACTAAATTGTTCTTTTTGCTCAGATTTATATACACTACATACCTATGATTATAGGGGAAAAGAGAAGAAATTGTATAACAACATGAAAATCATAAAAGACAATATCAAAATCGGAAAATGTATAATATTAGACCAAGGAAGACATATTATATAAAAATAAAAGATCCAATTATAATAGTTATGTTAAAAAAAAAAAAAAAAGGATTGTAAATGTTATATTTGCGGAGATCCTAGACATTTCGCTAATAAATGCCCCAATAAAAATAAAAATAGAGAAAATATAGCTAAATCTAAGATAATTAAAGAGATACAGTACAATATTATAAAATTGTCTGGTAGTGAATCTTGTAGTTCTATATATAGTATTTACACACACGAAGAGTTAGACAATTTAGAAATAATACGTAGTTCTGAAGACAATTATAGTAGTTTAGAAGAACTAAAATTTTCAAATATCGACATAAAAATGATGAATGTAGAATAGAAATGTGTCTATAGAGGACAAGTATTAATGATGGATAAAATGTAAAATATGTAAAATATATAGAGGACATAAAAATAAAAATCAATGTAAAAATTATTTAGGAATTAAAGAAGAGGTTCATAATAAAACTGATTATTATAGTGAGATCATAAAAAGATTAGAAGATAAGATAATAAATACAAATAATAGGATAGATAAAATATATGAAACATTAGAAGAAATACAGTACTGGATTAGAAATTTAGAAACAAGAGGAAATCAACCTATAGATAAATTATACCAAAAAAATTATTATTTTGAAACAGAAAATCAAGAAGAAATAATTTGTCAAAATCTAAAATAAAGCCAAGCAAAAGTCTTAAAATACCTATAGAAGTACAAATAAATAAAATGATAAAACTAAATTTAGTAGCTTTAATGGATGCAAGATGCACATTTAACATAATTAGGAAAGATTTAGTTTCAGAAGATTGTAGACAAAAATTACAATTGGAATAATTGCAGCAAAAGTTCCAAACTTTTGAAACATTAGCAGACTTTTCCAAACCTTTCAAATGTTGCTGTCGTCACTCCTAATATTTCCAACCGTTACATATGAAGCCCTTTTGGATGGTTTCCAACAAAAATGTCGTCACTTGACTACCATAATAAATTTTGACAACTTTCTAACAAAATATGGGAGGGTAAATTGTCTGTACATAGCATGCATTCCTAAACAAATAAGAAATCTCCCCGCATTCTTTTCATCTGCCTCAGCTGCCGAAAATTGCAATAGAAAGTGATTGTGCAGTACAAGTGAAAGTCGAAAAATCTATAAAGAAGACCATTGCTTTGCTTGAGTGAAGAAGACCACTTCGTAAGAACCCCACTGTTCAGGTCTGTCAAACTCCATTAAACCAACTACTTTCTCCCTTGAAACCCCCAATTTCTCTCAATTTACCCACATTGCCTTCTAATCATAGTTAGACTTCATTTTCCGTACAAAGATTTTCCAACAAAAATGAAAACCCTGCATTTTTTAGTGCAGGCGATTTTGTTTTGCATGTTCAGATTCAGCAATTAATACCCTTATTTCACCTATTTCTACAATTGCAAGAAAATTTCTTTATTATTGAATAAAAATGGGAGAGAAATTGAAGTCAAGAGGATTGTTTGAGTAGTTTATTGTGTTGATAATATTAGCAGCAATTGCATTTACAATCGCATTAACTATAAAGGAGAAAATGCACAAGGAAGAATGGATTTTGAAGCTCGTTCTTGTTTTCGGGGCCTCCCAGTGCAGTTACGTAGAAATATGCCGACACTCTCAAAACTGCTATGCAGTTCTAGGAGCAAAGACATGGGATGAGGAAGTTGATTTGTTTGAGTTCTTCTTGGGTTAGGCTTATTCTTGGTGCCCGTACAAATTGAAGTCATTGCAAAAGAGTTTGTGGTTGAAAGAGAGGAGGAATAGATTTGTGGTTGGCCTAGTTCTATTTTTTTGAGAAGACTCGAACGCCATTGTCGATTTCTTGCAGCAAAGGCGAAAGCTTAAAATTGCTGTGGTAGATAATAAAAAGAAAAACAAAGATTTTATCTTAAACAAAATTCTGAGCAAGCCCTCTCAACTGATCTAAATTGGCATGAGTAACAAATATATTACTTTAATTATGTATATATAATACATCCAATCCCACCTCACACTACCACACTATCATTTAACCCATTTTTTCCCCCAAAAAATCCTATAACCACACCCAACATTGCTCCTCCTTCACTGTCATTCGTTGCCACCACAACTCACACCATCGTCACCAAAAATGTATAAATACATACTAGACTGCTGACGATGGAGCAAGGTGGTCCATCGATGGCTTTGAAGACGTTTCTGTTGATGAGGAGAAGAGGGAGAAGTGAAGAGATGACTATTACGTACTTCACGAATAACGCCCGGTGGTGGATGGCTTGGCGGTAGAGATTTCTTTGTTAGCAATTGGAGCAGTAATGGATCTCGTCGGATTGGCTGGGGTCGAGGGCTTTCACAATGAAGACAACGTAGCCCTGAATAGCATGGCGGATGTATATCTTCTGAAAATAGTGCAATATGTGGAAATCGTGGATGTGGTGGAGGTGGATTCGAAGTAGAGGTGGTGGGTGAGATCAAGAACGATTTTGGCTAGTTAATTGTGATATGACTAATAAATGATACGTGACTCGATAATTGTGTGACTTTTTAACTTAATAAGGGATTTGCAGCCCATAAATTGCATAATATGTGTCTATGGCCATATGCAATTTTGTGACTAAGATATGATCGTAATCATAAATTGTGTTTATTATAATCGTGATCTGTTTGATTAAATATAAGTAACATTTTATCAAATGTCATAAATGATTTTTGAAAGATTTCATCAAATTTCTTAAATTTGAAAGTGTATTTTAAAAGTATGGCAATCATTAATTTTTTCCTTCTTTTATTCCTTTTTTTTTTTTCATTCTTTAATTTAGTAAAATTGAATTGCTGCTAGTATTTTTAGATTTCATTGGGTGGTTGTATTAACACTAAATTTTAATTGTATCATTATGTTTCTATTTTCTTATTATTATATTTATATTTCTAACATTTTTCATTGTATTTATATTTTCAGCATTCTATTAATTAGCACATCTTGTTTCGATAAAGTATTATTAAATAAGAAAAAAGTAATAATATAAAAGTGGTACTATCTTGAAGTACAATAATAAAATTCTTGGACAAAAATCATTAATTATCTACAGACAATGTGAGTGAAAATAATGAAATATTGATTATAGGAATGAGATAAAAAAGGAGGGACACAAGTATAACAGTATGTAAAGTTAAGAACTTTATTTAAAATATTATTCATTTATAAAAAACTGTCGTGCAAATAAAATTATTCATATTATTTTTAATGAATGAAAAAATAAAAAATATATCTTGTTTAACAACTCATTTCTTGATAATCAATCATAATTTGAATATGCTTATCTAAAAATTAGGAAAATTAAGTATGCCCTCGCTCCCCAATCTTTTTATGTGCCGTGGATGTTGATTTTCAACATTCAAAAATGAGGTTTTGAGTTTTCAACATATTCAAATCTCATATGACTGAAATTGTTAATGTGAATGTTAAAATCAAATGCATCTCAGTCAAATTAGGAAGATATTTAGGTTGTTTGATGGTTTTGCTCTTCCAATTTACGTCCAGTGCAATTTTGGTCACTTGAGAGACCTAAATTCATCAAACATTTAAGTCCGTGTTCCATTAGCCCAGGTTCAGAAAAGAAAATTAAAACCCAAATGGAAACAATTAAGGGAAGAGTTCAAAAGTCTGGTGTTTGAAATGAGGCAAATCAATATTTAGATTTTAAGTTTCAAAATTCATAAATCAGGTATTAGTTAATTAATTAAATATATATTTATTAATAAAATATATTAAGGTCACAGTTATAGAATTAATGGTCACAAATTGTTCACAGTTTATTTGCAGATCACAGATTTCCAAATTAATTTGTCACATATTTTTTAATGGTCGCATATAAAAAATTTGTAAGTCACAATTAATTCGTTGATCACAAATATCAAAATTTATAAGTCACACAGTCACAAATTCTTTTACGATCACAGATTATATACTTTTTAGGTCATTGATTGTTAGTCACAGTAAACCAAATAGTTGGTCAGATGTACCAATCACCCCCACCACGAATACTTGGTCACAGGTCAACCAAATAATTGGTCACAAACGCTATCCCACCACTGCCCCCACCGCCCACAACCGCCACACCACCACCACATCACCAACAACTACCTCCATCACCAAAAGAAACGCACAACCAACGCCATCGCCACAACCACTGTCATCACCACTCAGCCACCGTCACTGCCATTGCCCCCAACAACCACCTGCACGACTATCATCCAACAACCACCAACACCACTACCACACCACAACAAGCACCACTATAACACAACCATTTGCAAACAAAACCAGAAAAACCTAAAAAAACAGGAAAACCACAATCTTCCTTCACCACCGATGGCTCGTGTTTTCTAGTTTGGGCTTTAGATCTGACGAATCTAAAGGGGCGACAGAATAGGCGAGGCTCTGATGGAGCCACAACGGTGGTCCTGTGCGAGTGACACTCCGCTGCACATGGCGGTCCTACTACACGCACAACGCCGCTTCTACAGCTGCTTCATCCCACAGTGAACTGAGGGGGTTCCGGTGCCGAATGATGGGTACGGCGTCGGCATAGTTAGGGTTAGGGGTGGGAAAGGTAGAGAGAGTTGACACTGAGGAGAGAAATGGGGATGTGGTTTTCGGCGCAGCACAGAGAGAGACGACAGAAAGAGTGAGGGAAGAAGTGAATTAGGGTTTTAATATTAATATATTTATTAAAATACAAAATTATTACCCGACTTTTGAATAAGTAAACTTTCAACCTGATTTTTGAAAATCAATCTTTAAACACCTGACTTTTTGTAATTTCCCAACAATTAAAACCCCCCCAACCCAAATCCCCATTAGCCCAAGTTCAGAAAAGAAAATTAAAACCCAAATGGAAACAACCAACAAAGTTTTGGCTTGACTTACCATTAATGATTTTGTTCCGGACCAAACTGGGCAGGAAAACACAAACTACTCAGACAAGTTTGGGTTCAATGAGGCAAATTCTTCTTTTTTATTTTTTTCTGTTTTCGAGGGGCGTAAGCTAAGTAGATAAGGGAACCATGATGCCCTGAAAAGCATGTATACAATTCAAAATGTATATATGAAGGAACTTGGTGGGAAGTTCAATTGTAGAATTGAGCCTCTTTACAACTTCAAAGGAATGAAGGCTCATCTCCATGAACCAGAAATATATCTGTGCATTTAGAAAAGGAAATTGTATCGTCAAAATTAAAAAATAAATCGAGTCGTCTGAGACAAAAACCACAAGCAATTAAAACTACTATGTCTATTTATATTTGCTCTAACGGTGTCTCATTTATTTTTTTGTTTTGGCTTTAGTTAAAGAAGATGTTGTGCGAAGATTAGGGTTTTAGTTAAACGTAAATTCTAAAGAATATAGAAGGTTCAAAAGCATTTAACGAGAATAAATATTAGTGAATGAATTTAGACCGATGTATTTTATTTGATTTCATTCTTATCTATTTAAGCAAGTTTACATAAGGTTAAAAATGTAATATAGAAATTTTTTATAAGTGAATAGATATATAAGAATTGTGGATAAAAATAGCGACTCTTTTTATGTAATTAATTGAAGATTTCAATTTGGGAAAAATTCATATATAAAATATACCCTACATATCATTTCAAAAATAAGAAAACAACTTTGAAATTTCTAAAATCAGATATTTTAACATATACATACACACACACACATATATATATATAGTTAACCCACTCCACCTCCACCACCCCTACCGCTCCGGCGACTATTCCGATTCCGATGACCGTTCCGACAACTTCTCCACACGTGACCTGTTAATATTGATTTTTGATTACAACATTTTTATAGGTCACATGGTCACACACTACCAAAATAGTTGGTCACATATTTTTTCACGGTCACAAATTATATAATTTTTAGATCACAGATAACAAAATGCTTGGTCACGGATTATATTTTTAGTCACGGATTATCGAATTTTAAGGTCACAGATTATATTTTTAGTCACAAAAGGTCACACGAACACATATTTTCAAATTATTTGGTCACAAATTTTTTCATGGTAACAGATTATATAATTTTTAGATCACAGATAATGAAATGGTTGGTCACGGATTATATTTTTAGCCACATGCTATCAAATTTTAAGGTTACGGATTATATTTTAGTCACAGAAAATCAAAATGACCAGATCCACTCCCACTGCCTCTTCACTATCGCCACGACCACTACTACCGCCTCCACGACAACCGCCACGACCACTACCACTACCACCGCCTCCACTACCACTTACGCACCCTCACCCCACCACCAATCCACCACCACAACACCACCAACACTACAGGAAACCAAAACCTCCACCACCAATAGAAATGCACAACCATGACCGCTACCACCAACAAAAACGAACCCCTATCGCCTAGCCACCATCACTGTCCATCGCCACCAACAACAAAAAAAGCACCACCACCGTCACTGCCCATCGCCACCAACAACAACTTATCATCGCACCACCACCACCACTAAACAATCACCACAACAAGTACCACTAAAACACAAATCACACCACCTATCTCATAGCATCGATCTCCAGCACCGCCACATAAATCGGAACACATACCACAGATTGACTACCTCCACCATTTGTCGGCACTCTGATCGATATTGTAACCACTTCGTAGTAGTCGCCGCACCGAAGCTTGTCGCAGCCAAGAGAGCGGCGCTCAGATTTCGAAAAATACCGATCGAAACTCCCGTAGCCATAAAAGTTCCGACGCCACATTCAGCATTTAGGCACTCCTTACGCAGTCTCTATACTTTGCCAAAATCCTCAACCTCGTAGAACTGGAGTACGGCTAGCTTTACCTTCTTCTTCTTGTGCTTAATCTTCTTAGGCTTGGTATAGGTCTTCTTCTTACGCTTCTTGGCGCCACCACGGAGATGGAGGACGAGGTGGAGGGTAGATTCCTTCTGGATATTATAGTCGACGAGTGTACGACCATCTTCAAGCTGTTTCCCGACAAATATTAGACGCTGCTGGTCCGGCGGGATGCCCTCCTTGTCCTGGATCTTAGCCTTGACATTGTCAATGTTGTCGCAGGATTCCACCTCTAGGGTTTTTCCCCGTGAGGGTTTTCACGAAGATCTGCATCTTCGCAATTGGGCTGAGAAATTCCAATAATAGGGATTTTGGGTGGCTCACTCTATCTCTGTACAGAGTCACGAGTGGGTAAAGATGGGAAGAGATCGCGACCACCATTTCAGATCTGCCACCTTCTACACTGTCGAGAGAGAGAGATAGGGGGCTGGGGAGTGAGGGAGAGAAGTGAGAGACGGAGGGGGAGAGAAGTGAATTTAGAGTTTAATTTGGTATAAAATTAAAATATAATTTATAATTATAATTATAATCTGTATCTAATTAAAAATATCTGATTTTTAAAAATTAAAACTTGAAATCTGATTTTAGAAAATAAATCTTGAAAGGTAGGGAATTAGATAATTTGCACTTTCAATTTTATTGTGGATTTGGACATAAAAAACCCAAATTTAAGGCGCAAAAGTACAAAACATAAAAATAGTCTCGTTACCTCTTTTATTTGCCAAACCTTAAACCCTCTTAAAATTGTCCTCTCCGACCCTTTTTCTCATTTTTAGATTTATCTAGTTTGAGCTTTATTCTTATATTGAGGATGACATCCTCAATGTTTTCAAAATGTGGTGAGCGGGAAACTAGATTTTTTTAAAAATTGTTCAATAATGTATTGCCACGTGGCATAATATAAAAGAAGAGTAAAAAATGATGTATATGTAGTATGATTGATCTAGTTTTACTAATAATGCCATGCGATTTCAGTTTTTATTTTTGGCTTTTCTTTCTTGAGTTCAGGATATATCTTATATTTTTACTAATGGCCAGTTTTCTTTTCTACAATTTGATATTTTTTTAGAAGGATTTTTATGCAAGAATGTTTCTAATCTTATTGTTTAAATAATTGCACCTTTACTTTAGAAGGTGCAGTCCCTAAAGTTGCAATGACAGACAATGATTGGGAAGAGTTTTTTCGGGATGTGATAATGTTTTTCTCAAAACATGATATTGAGATACCAAACTGGATGGTTTGCATAAGGTTGGTCCTTGTCGTTCTCAAGATCAAATTAATGTGGAGCATTATTCTGACTTTGTTATTTTCATTGAAGCAATAGATTTTTATTGACAAAGTTAAACACACGATTTAATGATATATCGGTAGAACTTCTTTCTCTCAGTGTAGCTTTGGATCTCAGAGATTCATTTTAATCGTTTGAAAGTCATGATATTTGTATGTTTACAGAGAAATTATATCCTGAAAATTTTTCAAAGCAAGATATTCATACTTTGGAACATGAGTTGCGATATTATGAACTAGATATGAGGAGGGAACATCGGTTTCAAGTATCTACACTGTTGAGTTACGCTAGCATCTGATTGAGAGTAGAAGCTGGTTGAAGACTTGGTCCTTGTTTGTTTCTCATTATTTCCAAAATACATTTTTTTTCTCTTTTTTTTAAATCATGTATTCTTCAATAAAATAATATTTCATACATACTCTAAATTTTTTCGTATTTTTTAACCACAATTTCTTTATCAAAATGCTATTTCAAAATGCATTTTGAGAAAAAAAAAAATTGGGGCTCAACATGCTCTTATATTATGGTAACTAGGTTGATTTATTTTGTATTGACTTTACATGTTTCTACTACGATTACTGAGCGAGCATTTATAGCAATAAAACATGTAAAGGTTTTTCATAAAAAAAAAAAAGGAAGGACGACTTTCTTGCATATTGTATGACACTCTGCATCGAATGAGAACTTGTTAATAAGATAGATCTATATTCTATTGTAGATGAATTTTATGTTTCAAAACCTCATCAGGAGCAACTTCAAATTAGATGAAAATGACTTTTAATGTTATATATATGAATTTATTATATTGATTTTCTTAAACATTAACCTATGTGTCTTAAATTCATGAATTCATCGTTGATCATTAGCTCTATCAATATAGGGTTGAGTACAAATAATATAGTGCTAATACAAGTCATACAATATGAGTTGTTTCTACTACATTAAACATTTTTCATTGAATCTCCAAGCACAAATGTTAGGTTACTCTTGGAGGTGACTCCCTTATAGGTTTAAGCACATCTCCTCGATGATTTATTTATTCTATCACGGACTACAATTTGTCTCTCTTAGATAATGATTTGGTACTAACAAAAGGGGCATAGCAATAT
>OU503037.1:29946802-29966890 GCA_912172775.2 Fraxinus pennsylvanica | reverse complement strand
CTTGCAACGAAATCGACTACAGTGTTGGAGGTCATTAAGCCAACCATGAGGCTACCAGTAAATGGTTTTGGTTTCTATGCTCCATCTTCATTAGGATTGAGAAATTGGAGATAATTTTACTTGATTTATTGAGGCTTGTTAAGTGAAGTAGTATGCCTTGTTTATGATTGTAGATGTTTATTAATTCAAGGTGAATTCTATAAGATTTTATAAGTGTATCCTTGCTTATGGGAGCAATTGTCTTGGTAAATTTCTCACCAATTCATCACATGTGCTATTGAGTTTTCATTCCATTTCATGCTTATTCGGGTGCATTCCAGTTTAAGTTGGTAAATCATGGTGTTATAAACATTTTATGATGCCCTTTTCTAGGATGATTATGCTGCAGATGATGATGATCAGTACGAGAAAAAACTCAAGAAAAAGACATTAGAATTTTTATGCTGGCTATGTAAGATCAAGTTTCTTTAACTTTACAAGGTACATGCATTTTATGTAGCAGAATTGTTTTGTGGTTGAGTGTGGCCTCAATTTCCCTGTAACTGGTATTGAAAACATGAGACTACTACTACAGTTATGGAGATGGAGAGCCAACCAATAATGCTGCTAGATTACTCTCATTCTTGTGTCAATTCTTATGTGGTATTAAGTGATATTTATTCTATGATTCGAGTAGCATGAAATGACTTCACTGTGTCTGGTTCCACTTACCTGCTACTTACATACTTACCTTTTTTCCTCGAATGATCTATTGTTATTATATTGAGAACTTCTAAGCATGGATGAAAACTACTGTTTATGAATTTTTTTTATGTTTTCCTAATATATTATATTCCTAGAACGAAACAAATTTATGGTATTTCCTCATCAATAGGACAGAAGCGCGCTCATTCAGTAAGCATGTTGAAGTACCACCTATATATTTTCCTACTGATGTATTTTTAGCACAATATTGATTAATATGCCTCATTTAATTACTACATGTTCATTTTTTATGGCGAGATGAACTGAATCAACTTTTTGGTAACTGAGGGTGTTGGTTTAATTTCCGTTGTGTTATTTAAATGTGTGCAAATACATCAAAAATCAATTTAGAGGCTATCAAGGAATGAGCTCTGAACTTTAGAATGTCTACGCTTCAAGCAAGAAGAAATCTTCTAAAACTATCCAGGTTGCTGTTTGTTGCATCAGATTATCTTAGTAGAATTGGACATACAATATTTTTAGGACACCGTGATTTGGTAAAAGTGTCTTGAATTTCTAGAGAGGTGCATGACATTCATAAAATAGTTTATATAACTTTTGACATTAGGAAATACTTGGAGTAAATAATTTCTCTACCAAGTGTATATGTTGTAACTTCAAATCATTTGCTGTGCTTGTTTCAAATAACCATATAATCTGGATCATGCCTTCTGCTGATAATATGATGTAGTAATGTCCATTCCTACAGAAAATAAATGTTCTTTTTTGCTGTCAATGTTCAGGACGCTAAATTGATGGCAACACTCAATGATCCAGAAGTAATTGATGTTCTTCTAGATGGTATATATAATCAAACTCAACTATATGGATTTATTTTCCTAGGGTGCTTTTACCTGTTTAGTCCTTTACTTTTTTTTTTTTCTGTTTAGCAATTTTATAGACAATAAATGGTTCTATTCGGCAGAGAAAGGTATAAACAATATTTAGATGAATCTATTGATAGTGTAATTGCTTTTGATAGTGTAATTGCTTTTGATGTTCTGGAAAGGCTTCCATCTTTTGCAGTTACATTTTATGTTCTTGACATCTCCCCTATTGCTACTATTCACTTTCTGTCGACAAGGAACATCATAGCTGGATTATAGATATTTGGTTTCACCTATATTTCTCTTTCTCACTAATGGTCACTGCATAAGATTTAGCCCCTGTTTGATAATGATTAAAATTCATGTTGAATTTGGAGCACACTTCAGTTTTAAATGAGAATTTGTTTTTTATATTGATAAGCTAATGGAGCTTCGATGTTCACAATATTTTATGTTTCAATTGGTACATTTTACTTTTACTTAATCAAAGTCAAACTGCACATTTATCTGCAAGTTCATCTAAGGAGTTAAATATTAATAATTATGCTTGAGCCTCTTCCAAAGCATTTATCACTAAATTTAGAAAGAAGTCTCCCAAAAACTTGCCATAATTTAAAAGAGCAATCAAATATCTTCACAAAAAAACGTCTACTTTGTTTGTGGCTACAAAATGAAAGTTCTGTAGCTTAAACAAATGACGACTTTTCTGTCGACATATTTGATTGTTGTTTTAAATTATGTCATGCTTTTGGGAGACTTCTTTCTAGACTTGGTGATAGTTACTTTGGAAGAGGCTCGAAATCTATATTCCAACAACATTTCAAATTAAGAGGTACTTCTTAACACTCTTTTCTCTAACTATTCTTCTTTGTATTTCTATTTCAGATATGATTTCATTGTTACGCTTCCATTTACTTAATGAAGCTACACATTTTATTGCAGGTACATCTAAGAAGTCAAACGTTAACAATTATGCTTGAGAGTAGTTTTGTACGCCTCTCAACACTTTTTTTAGTATTCTAACCTGTCTTTATATTGAAACACTAAAGCTACTTGTCAATTCTTCTACGTGTTATTTTTTTTACTACTTTTTCTTTATTTAATGCTTTACCATTCTTTCTTGTAGTCATTTGAACTGTTAATCAGAATCTATATGCCTTGTTTATTTACATTAGTTATAATTTGGGTACATTCAATATCTTTAGTTTATAAGACTTGAAGGGTTTGTTATAAACTTTGATGTTATTCTGAAGATTCAAGTTCGTACTGTTTTCAAATTGTTAGGATATAGTTGGGATGGTTTCTGAATTTATTAATAATTTTCTGCGCTGCTGGCTGTTACAACGCGAGTATTTCTTGAGAATTTTGAATATCCCTACATCCCTACAATATATAAAAGAGGAAAGTTACTTTTACTTTTCATTGCACGTCATGTCGTCGTCATGTTGATAAGTCAAAGTTTAAATTGATTGGCAACTCAAATAACGAATGTTTGAATTGCGCTTTAGTATTCCTGTATTGATTCTATATAAACTTCTAGGACTAGCTCTATTAGTTAATCATTTGCATCCTCTTTATAGTGGGCAATGTTTGAATGATTCAACACCATAGGATATGTAGCTGTATTTAATACATGTTCTACTTATCTCGCAAAAAGGCATTTGAAAGCTACGTGTTTTCCCCGTTCTACGCTAATCATTAGATACTTTTAGCTGTGGCTTGCTCCCTTCCCTTTTTCCCATTTTCATTGTCACAAGTTGATTAATTTAGTTCTCATAGTTTAACTTTCATTCATGTACCAAAAAATTCTTTGCCCGAAAATGTTATAACTAATGTATATGTGTCTTCAAATAGATAATCATTATAATGACATTTTTTACAAAATTATAATGGTTATCGTGCAACGCACGATCCACACTAGTAAATATATATAAGGCAACTGATATAACGATGGTTTTTCAAAATTAACTATAATACTACTCAGTATGCTCCTTAGTTTTCTATATTCAACGCACGATCCACACTAGTATATATAATAATCCAATCCCACCTCACACTAACACACTATCATTTAACCCATTTTTTCCCCCAAAAAATCCTATAACCACACCCAACATCCCTCCTCCTTCACTGTCATTCGTTGCCACCACAACTCACACCATCGTCACCAAAAATGTATAAATACATACTAGACTGCTGACAATGGTTCAAGGTGGTCCATCGATGACTTTGAAGACGTTGCCGTTGATGAGGAGAAGAGGGAGAAGTGATGAGATGACTATTATGTACTTCATTATAAACGGTGGAATAACGCCCGGTGGTGGAGGGCTTGGCGGTAGAGATTTCTTTGTTAGCAATTGGAGCAGTAATGGATCTCGTCGGATTGGCGGGTCAAGGGCTTTGACAATGAAGACAACGTAGCCCTGAATAGCATGGTGGATGTAGATCTTCTGGAAATAGTGCAATTTGTGGAAATCGTGGATGTGGTGGAGGTGGATTCGAAGTAGAGGTGGTGATTGGTGGGTGAGATCAAGAACGATTTTGGCTAGTTAATTGTGATATGACTAATCAATGAGGGATTTGCAGGCCATAAATTGCATAATATGTGTCTATGGCCTGCAATTTTGTAACTAAGATATGATCGTAATCATAAATTGTGTTTATTATAATTATGATCTGTTTGATTAAATATAAGTAACATTTTATCAAATGTCTTAAATGATTTTTGAAAGATTTCATCAAATTTCTTGAATTTGAAAGTGTATTTTAAAAGTATGGCAATCATTAATTTTTTCCTTCTTTTATTCCTTTTTTTTTTTTTTGCATTCTTTAATTTAGTGAAAATTGAATTGCCGCTAGTATTTTTAGATTTCATTGGGTGGTTGTATTAACACTAAATTTTAATTGTCTCATTATGTTTCTATTTTCTTATTATTATATTTATATTTCTAACATTTTTCATTGTATTTATATTTTCAGCATTCTATTAATTAGCACATCTTGTTTCGATAAAGTATTATTAAATAAGAAAAAAGTAATAATATAAAAGTGGTACTATCTTGAAGTACAATAATAAAATTCTTGGACAAAAATCATTAATTATCTACAGACAATGTGAGTGAAAATAATGAAATATTGATTATAGGAATGAGATAAAAAATGAGGGACACAAGTATAACAGTATGTAAAGTTAAGAACTTTATTTAAAATATTATTCATTTATAAAAAACTGTCGTGCAAATAAAATTATTCATATTATTTTTAATGAATGAGAAAATAAAAAATATATCTTGTTTAACAACTCATTTCTTGATAATCAATCATAATTTGAATATGCTTATCTAAAAATTAGGAAAATTAAGTATGCCCTCGCTCCCCAATCTTTTTATGTGCCGTAGATGTTGATTTTCAACATTCAAAAATGAGGTTTTGAGTTTTCAACATATTCAAATCTCATATGACTGAAATTGTTAATGTGAATGTTAAAATCAAATGCATCTGTCAGTCAAATTAGGAAGATATTTAGGTTGTTTGATGGTTTTGCTCTTCCAATTTACGTCCAGTGCAATTTTGGTCACTTGAGAGACCTAAATTCATCAAACATTTAAGTCCATGTTCCATTAGCCCAGGTTCAGAAAAGAAAATTATAATCCAAATGGAAACAATTAAGGGAAGAGTTCAAACGTCAGGTGTTTGGAATAAGGCAAATCAATATTTAGATTTTAAGTTTCAAAATTCATAAATCATGTATTAGTTAATTAATTAAATATATATACTTATTAATAAAATATATTAAGGTTATAGTTATAGAATTAATGGTCACAAATTGTTCACAGTTTATTTGCAGATCACAGATTTCCAAATTAATTGGTCACATATTTTTTAATGGTCGCATATAAAAAAATATTTGTAAGTCACAATTAATTCGTTGATCACGGATATCAAAATTTATAGGTCACACAGTCATAGATTCTTTTACGATCACATATTATATACTTTTTAGGTCACTGATTGTTAGTCACAGTAAACCAAATTGTTGGTCACATGCACCAAACACCCCCACCACGAATACTTGGTCACAGGTCAACCAAATAATTGGTCACAAACACTATCCCACCTCTGCCCCCACCGCCCACAACCGCTGCACCACCACCACATCACCAACAACTACCTCCATCACCAACAGAAACGCACAACCAACGCCATCGCTACAACCACTGTCATCACCGCCCAATCACCATTACTGCCATTGCCGCCAACAACCACCTGCATGACTATCATCCAAAAACCCCTAAACAACCACCAACACCACTACCACGCCACACCAAGCACCACGATACCACAACCATTTGCAAACAAAACCAGAAAAACCTAAAAAAAAAGAGGAAAACCACAATCTTTCTCCTAACACAACCATTTGCAAACAAAACCAGAAAAACCTAAAAAAAAAGAGGAAAACCACAATCTTTCTCCACCACCGATGGCTCATGTTTTCTGGTTTGGGCTTTAGATGTGACGAATCTGAAGGAGCCACAGAATAGGCGAGGCTCTGATGGAGCCACAACGGTGGTCCTGTGCGAGTGACACTCCGCTGCACTTCTACAGCAACTTCATCGCGCAGTGAACTGAGGGGGTTCCGGTGCCAAATGATGGGTACGGCGTCGGAATAGTTAGGGTTAGGGGTGGGAAAGGTAGAGATAGTTGACACTGACGAGAGAAATGGCGATGTGGTTTTCGGCGCAGCACAGAGAGAGACAACAGAAAGAGTGAGGGAAGAAGTGAGTTAGGGTTTTAATATTAATATATTTATTAAAATATAAAATTATTACCTGATTTTTGAATAAGTAAACTTTCAACTTGATTTTTGAAAATCAATCTTTAAACACCTGATTTTTTTGGTTATTTCCCAACAATTAAAACCCCCTCAACCCAAATCCCCATTAGCCTAAGTTCAGAAAAGAAAATTAAAACCAAAATGGAAACAACCAACAAAGTTTCGGCTTGACTTACCATTAATGATTTTGTTCCTGACCAAACTGGGCAGGAAAACACAAACTACTCAGACAAGTTTGGGTTCAATGAGGCAAATTCTTCTTTTTTATTTTTTTCTGTTTTTGAGGGGCGTAAGCTAAGTAGATAAGGGAACCATGATGCCCTGACAAGCATGTATACAATTCAAATTGTATATATGAAGGAACTTGGTGGGAAGTTCAATTGTAGTATTGAGCCTCTTTACAACTTCAAAGTAATGAAGGCTCATCTCCATGAACCAGAAATATATCTGTGCATTTAGAAAAGGAAATTGTATAGTCAAAATTAAAAAATAAATCGACTATTCCGATTCCGGTGACCGTTCCGACGACTTCTCCACATGTGACATGTTAATATTGATTTTTTGTCACAACATTTTTATAGATCACATGGTCACATACTACCAAAATAATTGGTCACATATTTTTTCACGGTCACAGATTATATAATTTTTAGATTACAGATAACAAAATAGTTGGTCACGGATTATCGAATTTTAATGTCATAGATTATATTTTTAGTTACAGAAAGGTCACACGAACACAGATTTTCAAATTATTTGGTCATAGATTTTTTCATGATCACAGATTATATAATTTTTAGGTCACAGATAATGAAATGGTTGGTCATGGATTATATTTTGAGTCACAGGCTATCAAATTTTAAGGTCGAAGGCTTATATTTTTAGTCACAGAAAACTAAAATGACCAGGTCTACCCCCACTACCTCTACACTATCGCCACGACCATTACCACTGCCTCCACGACAACCACCACGACCAATATCACCACCACCACTGCCACTTACGCACCCTCACTCCACCACCACCACAACACCACCAACACTACGGGGAAACCACCATCTCCACCACCAATAGAAATGCACAACCGTGACCGCCACCACCAACAACCACCTCCACCACCAACAAAAACGAACCCCCACCGCCTAGCCACCATCACTGTCCGTCGCCACCAACAACAAAAAAAGGCACCACCACCGTCACTGCCCATCGCTACCAACAACAACCTGTCATCGCACTACCACCACTAAACAATCACCACAACAAACACCACTAAAACACAAACCACACCACCCATCTCACAGCATCGATCTCCAGCACCACCACACAAATCGTACAAATCAGAACACATACCACATATCTACCACCTCCACCATTTGTCGGCACTCGGATCGATACTGTAACCACTTCGTAGTAGTGTCGCATCGAAGCTTTCGTGGCCAGAAGAGCGACGCTCAGATTTCAAAAAATACCCGTCGAAACTCCCTTAGCCATAAAAGTTCTGGCGTCACATTCAGCATTTGGGCACTCCTTACACAGTCTCTGTACCTTGCCAAAATCCTCAACCTTGTAGAACTGGAGTACGGCTAGCTTTACCTTCTTCTTCTTGTGCTCAATCTTCTTAAGCTTGGTGTAGGTCTTCTTCTTGCGCTTCTTAGCGCCACCGCAGAGATGGAGGATGAGGTGGAGGGTAGATTCCTTCTGGATGTTGTAGTTGGCGAGTGTACGACCATCTGCAAGTTGTTTCCCGACAAATATTAGACGCTGCTGGTCCGACGGGATGCCCTCCTTGTCCTAGATCGTAGCCTTGACATTGTCAATGGTGTCAGAGGATTCCACCTCCAGGGTTTTTCCCTTTAAGGGTTTTCACAAAGATCTGCATCTTTGCAATTGGGTTGAGAAATTCCAATAATAGGGATTTTGGGTGGCTCGCTCTGTCTCTGTACAGAGTCACGGGTGGGTAAAGATGGGAAGGGACTGGGACCACCATTCAGATCCGCCACCTTCTACACCGTCGAGAGAGAGAGAGAGAGAGAGAGAGAGAGAGAGAGAGAGAGATAGGGAGCTGGGGAGTGAGGGAGAGAAGTGAGAGACGGAGGGGGAGAGAAGTGAATTTAGGGTTTAATTTGGGATGAAATTAAAATATAATTTATATATATAATTATAATCTGTATCTAATTAAAAATATCTGATTTTTGAAAATTAAAACTTGAAATCTGATTTTAGAAAATTAATCTTGAAAGGTAGGGAATTGGGTAATTTGCACTTTCAATTTTATTGTGGATTTGGACATAAAAAAACCCAAATTTAAGGCGTAAAAGTACCAAACATAAAAATAGTCTCGTTACCTCTTTTATTTGCCAGACCTTAAACCCTCTTAAAATTGTCCTCTCCGACCCTTTTTTTCATTTTTAGATTTATCTAGTTTGAGCTTTATTCTTATATTGAGGATGACATCCTCAATGTTTTCAAAATGTGGTGGGCGGGAAACTAGATTTTTTTAAAAATTGTCCAATAATGTATTGCAACTTGGCATAATATATAAGAAGAGTAAAAAATGATGTATATGTAGCATGACTGATCTAGTTTTACTAATACTACCATGCGATTTCAGAGGTGCTCTTGATATTTTTTATTTTTATTTTTTGCTTTTCTTTCTTGAGTTCAGGATATATCTTATATTTTTAGTAATGGCCAGTTTTCTTTTCTAACAATTTGATATTTTTTTAGAAGGATTTTTATGCTAGAATGTTTCTAATCTTATTGTTTAAATAATTGCACCTTTATTTTTAGAAGGTGCAGTCCCTAAAGTTGCAATGAGAGACAATGATTTGGAGGAGTTTTTTCGGGATGTGATAATGTTTTTCTCAAAACATGATATTGAGATACCAAACTGGATGGTTTGCATAAGGTTGGTCCTTGTCGTTCTCAAGATCAAATTAATGTGGAGCATTATTCTGACTTTGTTATTTTCATTGAAGCAATAGATTTTTATTGACAAAGTTAAACACACGATTTAATGATATATTGGTAGAACTTCTTTCTCTCAGTGTAGCTTTGGATCTCAGAGATTCATTTTAATCGTTTGAAAGTCATGATATTTGTATGCTTACAGAGAAATTATATCCTGAAATTTTTTCAAAGCAAGATATTCATACTTTGGAACATGAGTTGCGATATTATGAACTAGATATGAGGAGGCAACATCAGTTTCAAGTATCTACACTGTTGAGTTACGCTAGAATCTGATTGAGAGTAGAAGCTGGTTGAAGACTTGGTCCTTGTTTGGTTTTCATTATTTCCAAAATACATTTTTTTTCTCTCTTTTTTTTAAACCATGTATTCTTCAATAAAATAATATTTCATACATACTCTAAATTTTTCCGTATTTTTTAACCACAATTTATTTTTCAAAATGCATTTTGGGAAAAAAAAAAAATTGGGACTCAAACATGCTTTTATATTATGGTAACTAGGTTGATTTATTTTATATTGACTTTACATGTTTCTATCACGATTACTGAGCAAGCATTTATAGCAATAAAACATGTAAACGTATTTCATAAAAAAAAAAAAAAGAAAAAGGAAGGACGACTTTCTTGCATATTGTATGACACTCTGCATCAAATGAGATCTTGTTAATAAGATAGATCTATATTCTACTGTAAAAGAATTTTATGTTTCAAAAACTCATAGGGAACAACTTCAAATTAGATGAAAATGACTTTTAATGTTATATATATGAATTTAATATATTGATTTTCTTAAATATTAACCTATGTGTCTTAAATTCATGAATTCATCGTTGATCATTAGCTCTATCAGTATAGGGTTGAGTACAGATAATATAGTGATAATACGAGTCATACAATATGAGTTGTTTCTACTACATTAAACATTTTTCATTGAATCTCCAAGCACAAATGTTAGGTTACTCTTGGAGGTGACTCCCTTATAGGTTTAAGTACATCTCCTCAATTTATTTATTCCATCACGGACTACAATTTGTCTCTCCTAGTTAATAATTTGGTACCATAAATTTTTATTGAATAAATACAATCGCAAAGCTCTTATGCTTCTCTGCACATATGCATTTCTACAAAGTCTCCTAAGAAATTTCTAAAATATCAATATCACATAATTAAGTATAATAACATAAACAAGCGAAATTCTAATATTGACTTTTATAACACTTTGAGCAGATACATCCATTCAACTCTTGTATTTCACTTGTAGTTCTACAATTTAATTTTTAACACATTTCAAAAGTCAGTTTTACAACTGAGAAAAATAAAATATAAGGTGTACAGTTTGAAAATTTACATCCCCGCATTTATGGAACTTCTTTTCTATAATGAAATTAACATTAGGATAATAACATGGTTAACGGATATTAGGATTTAACTTCCTCCAACTTGTTTGGATTTCGATAAAATTTGAGAAAATTTCATGGAGGATATTGCATCACAACCTATTTAGACTAGCTTCTTGACAGATTCATAAGATTGTATTCCAAAATAAATCGATACGAACCCAATTAACCAGTATCTAGAGTCAATTCTACTCGAAAAGAATTTCTTCTAGAGTTTCAATATGTTTACTTGGAAAACTAGCCGAGACAATGTATACTACATAGATTACATGATGTATATAACATTTTGCAGTACTTGTGAACGCGAAAGGTTGAAATGATATTACATGTAAACTTCGCCTTCATGGAAAAGAATATTGATTTTTTTTCTATTTAAGGTAGTTTGTTTCATAATGTTACTTCGACTTCTGCTTCTATATCAGTTGTCAATTTGGGTGCTTGAAAATGGGATATTAGCAACTATTCAAGTGTGTGTGTGTGTGTGAGAGAGAGAGAGAGAGAAGCTACGTATTCAGTAGGGGCCTCAAAAGTGAAACAAATATCTAAGGAAAACTAGTTCAATTTCAGTGGAATTGTTTCTAATTCTAATTCCAACCACCAAATGCAATCTCACTCGCAACACTAATTTATCTAATTGAATTCAATTAGCAATCATAAGTTGATTCTATGTACACAACAGATATTGATGATTAATCTAATCAGTAGTCAACACCATAAACTTGTAATCTCTTCTCTCCCGAAGAATATGAAACGCAAAAATTGAGGGCAAAAACCCTTATCACACACGAGAATAGTCATTTTCTGGTACTCATTATTTTTAAAATACATATTTTCTCTCTTATTTTCAACAACACATTTTTCAATAAAATAATATTACACTAACTCAAAACTTTTATGTATTTTTTAACCACATGTTTTCCAACAAAATACTATTACAAAATGCATTTTGAACAGAAAAAAAATACGCATATATTGTCCAAAGGAAAAAAGAAAACCCAATTGAGTTGAGTTTACCACTGCACTGAGATTCAACACTGAGAAAACAGATGAAAATCATATCAAACTCTTCTTGTTAATGGGTATTATTTCGACTAAGAGAAAAATATGGGACCCTGCTCTATTTTTCTCCATGAAAAGGGCAAAGAGGATTCAGAAAAATGCAAACAGATGAGCAGTTGAGAAACTCATAAAAAGAAAACCTGATCGATTAGAAAATCAATGGCAGATTTGGGGTTACAGTCAACCCAATCACATTACTTCTCCTTTGTTAGAGACCAAAAGCAGATTTAAAAAAAAAAAAAAAACTATTATTAGCGCAGAAAAGGAAAGAATGGGGCAATGCTGAAATGACAAACAAAGAGAGAAATGTGTACAGTTGATTCACACTAAAATGAGCATCGGAATGTGCACTTCAGTTAGGGAGAAAACACACAACTAACCACTGTGTTGCCCATAATTTTTATCTAACTTGCTATGGTAATTAGCAGCAATAGGGCACCATAGATAATATATTTTTCATGCACTTTGAAGATCATACACTATTTTTGATGCACAAACCTAACACGATTTTAGATTGATGGAGAAAAACGAGTGATTTGTGTACAAATTATCAATTAGCATAACATAAATATAAGAAAAGAGTTAAAAAGCAAGTCTTAGAAAGTCACGTCGAGAATGCTGTTCTAAAGCTAAACGGGTACTTTTTGTAGTACACGACTACACGATAAAACCTTTATAGCTCAAAACATGCTTTCCTTTTATAGGCATGGCCACAAGAATATAAAGAATAAGCCTTTATCGAATTATCAAAATTATTGAAATATAGTATAAAAATATAGAGATAGTATTCTATCAAGTTTTAAAGTTATATCAAATAATGAAATATCCCTCCTTTTTATAGTACAAAAGTTCAACACCCGCGTTCATGAACATTAAATCATTTAAATATAAGTTAAATTATAAATTTAAGATTTTAATTTTTATTACACATGATATTAAAAAAAAAACTGAAAATTATAAAAGGTTTTAATTTTGAAAATTTAAAACTTCTATCTTTATGCAACAACAGTTTCATACATCCCAATACAATATGGTTTCTGTAATTCAAGATTTGGACAAGCAATTGAACCATATGAACCACTGACTCTGCTAAAACCCAAGATTTGTCCTCTGATGTTCCAAATTTTGTCATAGCAGAACCCGCAGCTTCCCAGTTCACACATGTTATAAAAGGTTCAATTTTTCTCGATTTCTTGAACTTTCATTTACTTGTTGAATATCGAGAATTCCAGTATTTCTCAATTTCGTCTGCAGTTCTTCCAGGGATTCTCCCAGCTATCAGTAACCACCTGATCATAAACACAACACTTCATTCAATCAGTACCACGGCAGTTTATGCTAAATTCCAGTGGGGAAAAAGAAAATGATTTTACCTCTCACCAACCAGGTTGTACATTCTAATCACCAGGGCTTCTTCGTCTTTGGACAATTCAGTACCAGATTTTTTACTGCTTACCTCTGAAACAAATCAAGAGTGGGATTTTGTCAATAAAAATATACAGATCTTGTTAAGACTTGAGATTACGTATTAAAATGTCAACAGGAGTAGCTCAAGCTCTTATAATATGTTGCTCTATATTTTCATCTTTATTAAATATGGAATTTATCCCTTAACAGATCGCTTAATACAACTATGTACAAGCGATTTCGAACTCTATGATCAATCATAAATGGACTGTTCGGATATGATAGACGACAAACTTGACAACGAACTTAAAGAAACTGGCAGAACAAATGGCCCTTTGTGAAAACTAGGAGTTGGCTAATGTGGATGTAGGGGCAAGGCAAGTACCTTGAAAACCGGTGAGAGATTCCTCGGACGAAGAATGCTCTGAATCTGCCATTTTTACACGAAACTGGAGGTGGGGGGTGGGGTTGAGGTTGGTTGTTCTAATTCACTCATGAAAGCTGCTACTAATACTTTTCAAAGAGCGTCTCACATTTATGAAAATTATTCCTGTTAGACTTTTATAAAGAAATTGAATTCGGCTTTTCAATGAAAGACTCAAATAAAAAAATGCATTCCTTTGTAACACAATAATATAACACGTGACATATGTTAACAAATAAAATTTCACATCGAATAAAAATAAGAACATACACAAATTTATAGGTTTCGACTATTCATCTTTAAAAACTTGATATTTTAAGACGGAACCCCAAATATTAATATATGGTATCAAATACATTAAGTTTCAACGAACAATTAGATCCGACTAATGCTAAAAACGAGCACATAGATTTCAAGATTAGTTTGTACAAACGAATCATCATCTTGCGAGAACATGTTAAGCGATAAAACTTCAAAAAAAATAAAGATAAAAATATAGATCAATTTATAAGAACTTGAACTTGTTCCCTTAAAAAGATTAACTGTCTTAGATGGAACACAAAATTTAATAATACATGTAATGTATACTAGTACGAGAATACAAGTGCCATCAATAGTATGGAAAATTAGTTGAAGAAAGGGGGGCAAATTGGAAACTTTTATCTTTTAAATAAATTTCCCTTCCTATATTTTAATCTATAATATCCTATTCTTGCTTATGGTCCATAATTTACGGGGATAAATGCCAAAATAATAGACATAGGTTATAGGTTGCGTTATTCTACTTCAAATAGCTGTTTATACAAGTAAACCGAGGTTTCATCTCAATCGACAGTAATTGGCTGCTTCCAGTTTTAATTTTTAATGAATACTTGTCAATTATAGAGTTTGAAAATAATTTCATCAAACGTGCAAAATACACGGCATTGTATGTTCGAAAATGCTTAGTTTAATTTTTAAGTAAGTCAAACATACTTTCTATTTTATTGGCTTGTTCTGGTTACCGGAGAAAAGATGCCAAAGTGCTAAGAAAAAAGTGAAAAGGAAAGTTTGCAAAATTTTCGTCATTGTCTTTGCTCAAGTAGAACAGAGATGCTACAAATCCCGGGATTAGATCCCGGGTCAAACCAGCAAAATTCTAAGTAGAAACGCAGTTATTCAACAACTCACAGAGGGTGAATAGGGTTCTAAGAGTTAGCCTTGATTTATAGTGATTAAAATCTAAATTTTAATTTAAATCAAAGTCAATGATTAATTTTATAATCACATATTTTATTGGACTCATATCAAAATCTATTAAAAATCTGATTTTAATATTCACTAAACAAGAACTAATATGTAATTCTCACCACACATTTCATTGATTGATTGTTGGGGGAATGCATAAGATTGAAGAATTAGAAAATAAAACCTCATCAACATTATATTTCCAGCTGATCGTGTGTTGCTTTAACTTGTGTACTATGGAGAATGAACTTGAGATAATATTAAAAAACTATAATAAATATTTTATCTAATCTTAGTCCTATCATTAAGGTAAAATGATCGTTGATCGAATGCATTTTCGGACTAATATTAGACTAGGAATTGTATTGGGTTTTATTCTTAAATTTGGTCCCCACTATAGCTATAGTAGGGACCAAAGTTAAACCATGTTTGATGGCTATTATTTGGCCAAAATAATATTTTGAAAAGTGATTTTTAGAAGAATACATGATTAAATAGTGGGGAAAAGTTTTGGGTTTAGATGCACAATATTTTATTGGGTGAATGTATGGTTAAAAAATAATATGTAGAAAAAAAAATTTTTAAATAATAATTGTCAAATATAGCAAAATATTATTCGACAAAAGCCAATTGTATGCATTAATTTTTGTACCGGATTTTCTTCTTCCAAAAAGTCTGCGTGCAATATGTGGAAATTATTTATGAAACAGTGTAGAAAATGTATATGAATGTCGATGTTTCTAAGAATTTACATTCTTGTCTTCTCTTGTCTGCGTGCTTTTTTTACCATTGAAGAGCTCATTTGTCTTTTCCAAGGTATAAAGAAATAGATAGGGAGTTGCGGTGGGTTAGAATTAGGGGTGTCAACGAATCGAGTCGAGCCACGAGTCGAAACTTGAAGTTCGAGCTCGACTCAAGTACAAATAGTTCAGGCTTTTTTTGGTTCGATCCGAGCTTTAAGTTTAGGCTCAACCCGAGCTTTTGGCTCGGGCCTTATCAAGTCGAGCCGGCTCATTTTTTTCTTTTTTTTTTTTTTAAATTCGTGACAAATCTAAAATTGATATGAACTCAAAATTTTATCTCATATTTATAGCAAAAATAAATATTCGTTTCAACCAATTTTTTTCAAAAACCAATAAAAAATAATATAAATTTCAACACAGGCAGCTATGACTAGCTGCATGCGTAGGCAACATGCAGTTATGTGTTGCAGGCGGCTAAATTTTAGCTGCCTACTTTTCTATTTTTTTAGTTTGTAAATTATTATTATTATTATTATTTAATTTTTTAGGGTTGATTGTCACGGGCCAGCCCGTGTGGCTCGGGCTCAAGTTGACGCCCCAAAATGGGGCTCAGCCCAAGCCTCGACTCAATCCCAACCCCGGCTCAGGCTTTTCCCTAGCCGAGCCTAGCCACTCAGGCGAGCCATATTGCCATCCTTAGTTAGGATGCAAGATGTTACATGAATAAATTCACGACATGCCAAGAAAGTTTTTTAATTTTTTTCTATTAAACCATCACGAAGGTGGGAATTAATTAAAGGGATAATTGCAGCAGCGGTACCAAACTTTTATTTAGTAACAAACTTTGTTCAAACCTTTCATTTGTATTATCCACGGTACCAAACTTTTCATTTTTGCCATCAACGGTACCAAACCTTTCAAAATGTCTGCAACTGAAATCTAAATGGATGGTTTCAGTTAGTTTGACCATTAGTTGACCAAATAATTGACTTTGATAATAATGTTAATTGATTTAAAAAGGTTAAAATGGTAATTTTACATTTTTTAATAATAAAATAACAATAATCAAATAATTAAAATTAAAAACTCATTCCACCTTCTTCTCCTCCATCCATCCATCCCACCATATGCGAATATGGGAAATAAACCTCTTCAAAATCTCGAACCCATGGCATCAGAAATTTGTTGCCCAACTATGTAGATCTACGTAGGCCAGAATAGAGATTTGGACCTTAACAACTGATTAGAAATGGAGCTTCTTGATAAAAAAATGGATTTCCTACTGAAATGGTCTGCAATAGACTATCTTGACTAAAGAGGAGAATAGGAAATAAGAGATTGGAAAGAGTTTAGAGATTTTCTGTATGCCATCTAAGCAAGTTTTTGAAAAGGTCCATTTATTGCTGCTAATTTGTGGAGGCGCTTGTGGCAGTCACTGCAGCATTTATGTAGGTAGATTGCGATAGTTGACATGGTGGAAATGGGTGAATTTTGGTTCGTTTGGTTGGGGTTGGGTGAGGAAATGTGGGGATAAGTGTTGGGGTGGGAAGAAGATAAACCATTTCAGATGAAGTTTTCGATTTCTGATTTCATGGTCAATTAAGATGAAGTTTTAGGCTCAATGCACGGGTAGAGTTCTTTAGAGCCACTGCCATTGCAGTACAGCGCACATTAGGTTCTAGGGACTCCATTCCCGAGCTTGTTGAAGCATTCTCGAAGTTCCAAATCTAGATTTGCAGATTTGGGGTTGGGTTGGGGTGGGTGGAGACGAAGAAGGTGGAATGTGTTTTAAATTTTATTTGATTTGGTTATTTTATTATTAAAAAAAATGTAAAATTACCATTTTAACATTTTAAAATCAATCAACATTATTGTCAAAATCAATTATTTGGTCAACTAACGGTCAAACTAATAGAAATTATTCATTTGGACTTCAGCTGCAGACATTTTCAAATGTTTGGTAACGTGTGTGGCGTGAAAGGTTTGGGTAAAGTTTACTACTAAATGAAATATTTGGTACCGCTGCTGCAATTACCCCTTAATTAAATTGAAAAAGAAGTACATCTTAAATTCTAATATGGATAAAATAGGAAAAAAAAAAAAAAAGTTAAAAACACATTAGAGAAAGGGCCAAGCATGACATAGGACAATTCTTAAAAGGGATAAAAAAAAAAAAAAAAAAGGAAAGGGCAAGTTAAGTAAATACTCTTCAAATTCGGGACATTTTGAAAAATTATATGAAAAGTGTTTTGAAAGTAAAAAAAATTGTGTAAAGTCAAGTGAGACTTTTTCAATAAAAAGTGATATAATAAAAAATGACGTGCAATATCACTTTCTCTATCATAAAAATTTAATCCACATTTAATATAATACAAAATAAATTAGCAACTAAAAAAAAATTCTTATAAGCAAACTGAAAACTTATCCAATAATTATTGTTTTATTGAAATTAATTGTGTGTGGTATTTTAATTACAAAAGTGGCACAACATGCTATGACACTTTTTAGTGTAAATATTACAAACCATGTAAATTGACTTTTTTAATAAAAATATTTAACAAGAAGATTTTTACCCCACTATATTAAATTTTGCAAAAAAAGAAAAAAAGAAGGACAGTTAAATCAAAGTCAAATGAACTTACAACAAATACATACTTCAAAAAGATTAAATGATCTTTGTATCTGTGGGATTAAATATTGATCAAGCAATTCAATAAAGCGATAAATATTCAAAAAAGTGATAAATACTCAAAAAAAATGAGGAACAACAATCAAAGTCTAAGAATAGACATGAGGATGGTTGACTTTCTCCTACATGTTTTCTATTTATGATTGATTTTGTTTCACTTCTATTAACTAAACATAAAACATAATTTCATTTTAGAAAAACAACACGTTACTTTTTATACAATGTCACTTTCTTTATCATGAAAAACTTAATTTACATTTAACACAACAAAAAATAAAACTAACAATTAAATATTAGTTCAAAATATCTTGATAAACAAATTGAAAGCTTAGTCAAAGATGTTTTATTGTTTTATTATAAATTAATTGCATGTGACTCTTTTAAAAAGTTGCACAACATAGGGCGGATATGGTCCGATTCGGTTCGATTTTAATTTTTGAGTATTAGTAAATGGAACTGTCGGGTTCAAATTTAATTATAGAACTGTTCGGGTTCGATTCGGTTCGGTTCCATTCAGTTCTTGGGTTCCGTACAATAAATTATTTTTAATATTTACAACAATGCTATATTAATTCAATTAATGGCATGTTCAATTTTAACTTTTACAAAATAACGTAGTCCAATCACGTGATATTTTTTGCACCTCTCTTCGTTGAGTTCTTCATAGATTTGGCTGTTAAAATAATAAGAAGAGGAAGATAGCGAGCTCACAATAATAAATGCTTCAAATTCGATTTTTCTAGAATTGTAGAAACGACACTACGATAGTATAAGAGATTTATGTAAAATTTAGGTTAATTTGATTAATTGAACTTGAGTTGAAAATTAGAAGTAGGAAAATCATATTTTGAATTTGGGTTAAATTAATTAGTTAATAAATTTATTTAGAAAAAAAGAAAATAATTTGGCTTATTTAAGATTTAAAAAAATTAAGGATATTCGGTTCTTAATCGATTCTTTGGTTCTAGGTCTAGAACCGATAACCAAACTGAACACATCCATTCTTGATTCAAATATCTGTTCGGATATTTAATTTAAAAAGAACCGCTATGTTCGATTCGATTTGGTCTGATCGATTTTGTTCGGGGAGTTTTATCCATCCTTAGCACAAAAATGTCACTTTCTAAGCTAATATAATAATCTTGAAAATATACTAAGCCTCAACAAAGAGGTAAACCTCACACTCAAAAATTTAACATAATAAAATAGTAAAGAATTGAAATTATTGCAAAATAGGTGTATAATTTTTACAAATTTAATTTAACAGTTACAAATTGTAGTATATCAATTATGAAAAAAAGTGACAAAACATGTATCTTCTTATTAGAAAGCTTTAATATAATTTAATTCTTGTCTAACTTGACAAAAATTTAATTTAAAAACTTCTTGTTTTAACATTGTAAGCTTATATTTGAATTAGATAAATTTAATTCTCATCGAGCAAAAAATGAAGGAATAATGTGTGACCTTTTAATTAAAAAGCAACACAACTTCTCACTTTTCTTTCACCTTGCCAATTAACAAGAATTTGACAAAAGCGTATGGCCAAGATTTGACAAAACCAACAAATTTCAAAAAACAAAACGTTAACCTATGTATAAGATAACTGTATGGATTTTTGGCAACAATCATGCTTGGTTTTATCTCCAACAATTCGTTCAAAGTGTGAAGTGACATATTTCAATAATGCCATGTTTGATTGGTATTGAATTCCATGGAAAATGGAAAATTCTATTTTCCACAAATCAAGGTGTTTGATTGACAA
>OU503037.1:29922362-29946781 GCA_912172775.2 Fraxinus pennsylvanica | reverse complement strand
TTTTTTTTTGCAATTGGAACAAATTCTATATCCAATGGTAAAAAAAATTATCACTTTAATGGATAATTTTCATAAAAAGTAAAGTCAAAAGAACACCGAAATTTCAAAATTTTCCAGGTGGAAAATTGTACCAATCAAATACAATTAATTACAATTCCTAGTAAAACAATTTTTAAGCAATTTAATTCTCTGGAATTCATTTTCTTTCCACCAATTTTCCACCCTTACAATCAAATGGATCCTAACAATTTAACAAAAGCATACTTAGTGAATAGCTTGCATTTCATCTCACTTGGTGCCTGATTATTAACACAAGAACATAGTTTCTAATTAATATATAGAATTTACACTTTATAATGGAGAACTCTAATACTCAAAATAGTGTGTGAGCTTTAAATTAAAAAAAAAAAAAAAAATTTGATAAAACATATCACTTTTTATTCACTTATCGACTAACGAGAGCTTCACAAAAGCACATCAATCATTTCCAAACACAGATTTTTCACAATGTCTAAATGCCAAACTGGGAAGAAAGTTTATCCCAACTTCTATCATCCCATTTCGAAAGCACCACTGAACCATTACTATTATATGAATCAGCGCCTCTATTCTCTGCACCTGTTGCTGTGACTGCCTCATAAACGGATGCTCAAATTGCTCGTTAGGTGGTGTGGTCTCAAAATAGCCCATCCCAATTGTGGTGCCACAAAATTCTGAGGTAACCAAGTCAGAAACCATTTGTCCAGCTTGCAAATTAACACAAAACATTTTTCATTCCTTAGCTCATGTTTGGTATCGATTAAAATCTATATTTTAATCTAAATCAAATTCAACAATTAATTTTGACCACATATTTTATGGGTTCCACAACTTTTCAACTATACATTTCAACAACTTTTATTAAAATCTTATTTTAATCCCCACCAAACATGGGCTTAATTTCATTCGTGAATAAACAACACAATCGATAAAGCTGACCTGCCAAGCAAATCATAACACAATAACCAAATACTCGAAAAGGAACTCTATACTTTGGTCAGCTCATCGAACACAAGAATTGAGTCACATAAATTTCAAAAGGGGTAGATCCTAAATAGAAGTTCACATAAATAGAAAAACCAGGGCAGATTGTGTCTGCTCAGCTCAATTGCACTATTATATAATTAGGTCAAGAAGAAAGCGGAATATAGTTGTGCCAGGAAGACGCACATTTTGTAAAATACTAAACCGATGCATCGTCTCCAGATCTAAATGTGACCTGACTAACATTCTAGTAAAGCAGAAACTACAAATAGACGATACGAAATCATCGCTTTATACTCCTAGTTTTGGTAATCCTCAATTTGTTCATTTTATCAGGGGCTTCCAGATAGTATCATTAAAGTTGTTATAGAAGTTCTTGTAAAATACCAAAAAAGTAAAACGAGGTTGTTGGAGTTTATACGCAATAATAGAGAAGCGAATAGGGATGACAACGGGACGGGGCGGCCCGTTCATTACCCCTTTTTGTTTTCTTTTTCTTTTAATTCAGCTTTTAATATAAGTGTTTGATTATGACATTTCCATAATATAATAAATATAAAACCCTTAAAAATGAGATAAAGATTAGATCCAAAGTACTTTATCATATAATTACAATTCCACAAAAGTAAAGTACTTTATCATGTTATATGATTACAATACCCATGCAAGATTTAATTTTAAGATTACCACATAGCGTGCAAACATCACATAATGCAATATTTCATGTTGTAGATATTCAAGTGCTGACATCTTCTTCAAGAGTGTCTATCAAGCTTCTTAAAAATTGATGACTGTAAAAGCGATTATTAGTTAGACAAATGATGTATTTGACTATTTATATGCAAGTCCATTTAAAGAAAAATCAATTTACCTCATCTTCAATATCAATGTCACTCAACTGNGTGTCACTCAACTGTGTACTACAGCATCCAAAGTACGATGAAGGTGGTGAATTTTCTAACAATAAATAAAACAAGTTAGCAGTAAAGAAACAATAAAAAACACAATTATGAAAATCAAAGGAATTTGTATTTCTTGTACCATGAATGTCAGCCCATAACCAATCTCTAGCACACATCAGAGCCTCCAAAGTATTTGGATGAAGCCTATTTCTGTGTGGACTAACAAATCTACCGGTAGTACTGAATGCAGACTCTGACGCCACTATGGATACTAGAATAGATAGAATATCTCCTGCAATTTTTTTATAAAAAATGATATTTTGTTGGATTTGCATTCTACCATGCCAATTTCAAAATCATTAGATCTAGGTAATAGAGGCTCGTCCAAGAAAACATCAAGATCTGACTTCGTACTATCAGTACTAGTGGTATTCGAAACAAATAAATCAAATTGCTCCAATCGATCTTTTTTTCTTATAGAAGTAGATGCCTCGATTTGGTTTGAAGATTGAGTCACGTTCCCACTTGATCCACGTCTTGTTTTGTACTCATTTAGTAGCTTGTAACAAAAATTCCTGAACATTTCAATCTCAAGATCATAAGCTTCATTTCCATAAATCATTGGAAAATAATATTCAACCAAATTCATCTTAAATCTTGGATCCAACACACTAGCTACTACCAAAATTCCATGAATCTCACTCCAATATTTTTCACACTTTTCAACCATACTTGACGCCATCATTTTGATTTCCTCATAAGGCGATTTCATCCAATCATAAATTGATAACTTTATCTCACAAATATTAGAAAANTTATCTTACAAATATTAGAAAAATAAAGATTTGATGTTGGGTACTTAGTCCCAAAAAATATTTCAGTCACTTTCAAAAAAAACCTCCAACCTTTCACATATCTCTTTCGCCAATTTTCAATCTTCATCACTAGGTAAACATTTATATTGTGACTCACGTTACTTTAGTCTAGGAAAAACATGCATATACTGTAAAGCACTATGAAGCATTAAGTACGTAGAGTTCTAATTAGTTTTGCAATCAAGTGCTAACTTCTTAAAACAAGAGATTTTCAATTGACGTGCAGAATTCTCAAATTTTTCTACTCTTTTTGGAGTTGATGTCCAACATGCAACGCTGTCATGAATTTTCTTAACACTCAAGTTAATGATCTCCAAACCATCTTTAACTATCAAGTTCATCAAGTTCAATATGTGCGCACAACAATGCATATGGAAAAAATTATCATTTAACAAAAGCGAATTACTAGAAATCTTATCTAAGAGAATGTTGATAATGGCATCATTTGTAGTACAATTATCAACGGTCAAAGTAGACAGCTTACGATCGATATTCCAATCCAATAAATAGTCCATCAATGATGTACTCAGTACCTCAGAAGTGTGCGGACACGGCACATATATGAGCCTATATTAAAATAAAAGCTATATAATTATGACAAAAATAATTTTAAATAGTACATTAAAATAAACTAATTAATTTATGCAAGATCGAAGTACCTCATAATACAACTTTAAAGTTTCCAAGCTTCACCTATAAAATGTACAGTGATAGCCATGAATCCTTTCTTCTGATTAGAAGTCCACATGTCTATAGTAATTGCAATTTTGCCATTGTTCTTCTCCAATAAGCGCATCACTTTCAGTTTCTCGTAATCATNGTATTACTTTCAATTTCTCGCAGTCATAAATTTTCAAAATATCATTATTTATTGTGTTACGAGAAGCGTTCTTAAACAATGGTTGCAAATCATTCGTAAATATTATATATCCAATGTGTTCAACCATTGAAAGTGGATACTCATGCAAGATTATCATACTTCCAAGTTCCCTCCAAGCGTTGTCTTGATCAAAGGAGTAAGTACCCAATGAAACCTTCCCACAAGCTCCCTTTACTGGATTCAATATTGTTTGCTTAATGACTTTTTGATTTCGACGTAGGCATCTTTTCATATGATCATGCAAATGTTTTGTTCCATTCTTACTTTTAGCCCTAATTTTCTATCACAATAGTTACAAATTGCCTTTTCTTCCCCCTCGATGACTCTTTTTTTGAAGTGATTCCACACTAACGAAGTTAATTTCCTTCTCTTACCTTGTCCACTACTCTCCTCATCTTCCTCACATAAGTCTATTAGATCTTGTTGTGTGTTATCAATGACTTTTTTTTTGAAGTGATTCCACACTACCGAAGTTAAATTCCTTCTCTTACCTTGTCCACTGCTCTCCTCCTCTTCCTCACACAAATCTATTGGATCTTGTTGCGTGTTTGCCTGACTAGGTAAGTCTTCCAACAATGGATTATTACTTGATCGTACTTAATTACTTGCAATGCTCGGTACTGGTGTACAATGACGTGATCCAGACATCTGAAATGAAAAAAAAACTTGAAATCAATGAGACCATGTGATGAGCAATCCTAGATTCATTCCAAGAATTTAATACGTGAAGAAATATATTCAATAACATATCTGCAGCAGTTTAGGACATGTTATGGGGGACAATAAGTCTTGTAAAATGTATAATGAAAATATGGTCAACATGTTAACTTTTAAAAGGTTAATGCATGTACATAAAAGTAGAAAAGAAGCCATATTTGGTGCCAAAATAAAAGTTGATGATGGTGGCAGCAAATATATCTTCCTTTCTTTTTGTTTCTGTGGAGCCCTCTTATAGTAGCCCAATGAGGTTCACGTTTTCTTAATTCTTGACTAATAAATATTTTGTACTGTAGCTATAAGATGATTTGTACATATACCCAGGTTTCTATATGATAAAAATTATGAAATACTGCATGGACGAATAAACCTCCACTCAAGTCCTCAATGAGACTAAAACGGTGAATCCATTCTATTAATATGTTAATAATAACCCATATGTAGATAATCACAATGGAGTATATAAAACAAATAGCAAAATATACATTCTTACTATGAGGCTTTTAGAATATGAAAAGTCTCACAGCACGAATGAAGAACAACTTTTGCCTTTTCTAAGACGGTGGGTTATGTTGCATTTGCTAACTGAAGCAGCCGGAAGAGACCGATAGCAAAGAATCGGGTGTAGCTAAAACTTCCTTTGCTCCCTGCTCTTTCTGCAATGTCCTTTAAAGCTACATTAACTTCTCTAGTGAAAACCTTCGTCGCCTCACCTCACGTCAAATTGAATGTAAAGAGGAAATTGGGATTGTGGTCTAGGAAATCAGAAATGAGAATTGGTTTGTTCATTTAATTTTTTCATCATATGGGTCAGATAATGGGACGGCCCATCACATATAACAAATTTAAAAATTAATTTGTAAAAATTAAAACTAAATTAAATGGGATGGGGCGGGGCGGGGCGGGGCGGGGACCTCGTTACCCGACCCCGCCCTGGGTTGAAGTTTCCTACGCCATCCCCTCCCCGAAAACCCGATTAAGTAGGTAATTCCCATCCCGTTCAGAGCAGGGTTCCGCGGGTATCGGGTTTAATAGAGTTTTTTACTATCCTTAGAAGCGAAAACATAGAAATCAACACAGAGATTTAATGTGGTTTGACAATATGCCTACATCCACAGAGAGTAAAGTGGAGACGATTTTATTCGTATACATTATGGAATTACATCATCTATATATATACTAACCCTAGCACATACAAGATTTTAGGGCTCGTACAAGATTTTAGGAAAAGTCCAAAAATAGAAAAACGAGGAGAAACAATGAAGAAAACACAGCCTAGGAAAAACACTATCTGGGACCGATATGTTGGAAAACCTCCTCTCTAACACCTGGCAACGGTTTTCCTTAAGTAACCAACTCCCTTATCTTGTGAAATCTCACATCAATGTACTTAGCTCTTGCATGATAAATCTGGTTCTTTTCTAAGAAGATAGCACTTTAAATATTACAATACAGTTTCATTTCATCTTGTTTGATCCTAAACTTCCTGACAAGCCCTCTCAACCACAATAATTCATTGGCTGCCTCAGTTGCCACTATGTACTCTGCTTCAGTATACCACAAGTGACTGTACCATTGATCTCCAACATATAGGCCCTCTTGCCAGTGTGAAAACATAACTTGTATAGGACCTCCTATCATCTAAGTCGCCCGTATAATTTGCATCTACGTATATATGAACTGAAATATCATCATGTTGTCTCTCAAACATGATCCAACACTCCATTGTACATTTCAAGTACCTGAAAATCCACTTTACAGCTCTCCAATGCGCTCTGCTAGGATTAGCCAGGTACTTGCTCACCACAATGACTATATGTACTAAATCTAGTATGGTATAGACCATTATATACGTCAAATCTCCCATTGCACGTTATATGACACTTTGACATTTCTACAATTTCTTCTTCATTCGTTAGGCATTGATTATTAAATAATGTGAAGTGATTTGCCAATGGTTTACCTACTAGTTTTACATCAGACATGCTAAATCTCTCCAACACTTTCTTCAAACAATTTTTCTGAGATACCCATAATTTTGTGGCCTTCTTATCTCCATTGATATCTATGCTAAGAATATTCTTAGTAGATCCCAAGTCTTTCATATCAAACTTGCTTCTCAACAAAGACTTAAATATGTCTACCTCATTCTTGTTCTTAACAGTATTTAGCATGTAACCCACATATAACATCAAGAAAATATATGAATCATCCTCAAAAACTCTGTAGTAAACACAATAATCATACTTACAATGACTGTAGCCAATCCAAATCATGTGGGAGCCGAACTTCTTGTACCTTTGCCTTGGATACTTCTTAAACCCATATAAAGACTTCATCAATTTACATAAAAGATTCTCAGTTCCCAGTTCCAAGAACACATATGGTTGCTCCATGAAAATCTACTCCTCCTGATCACCATGAAAAAAAAGTGGTATTTACATCTAGCTGCTTTAACTCCAAATCAAATTGGCCATCATTGCCAAGATGATCCTGATTGAAGTGTGTCTAACAACCAAAGAAAATCCCATCATAATCTATTCTCTTTCTCTATAAGTAACCTTTAGCTACTAACCGAACCTTGTGTCTTTCCCATTCCTTTTCTAACATTGCTTCTTTATTTATGTACACCCATTTACACTCTATTGGTCTCTTTCACTCTGGAAGCTCCACCAAACCATAGGTATCATTCTTATAAAATGACTCGATGTTCTTTATCATAGTCTTCATCCATTTACTTTGATCTTGACCACCAACGACATCTTGAAAAGTTATAGGAGCACTATTACTAGTAATGAGTGCATAAGAAACTAAATTCTCAAATCCATACTATGTTGGTGGCCTGATAGTGCAACGTGATCTCTTTGTGGTAATACTGTGATACTACTCCTTTTCCGAGTCAGAACTGTCTACTCCCTGAGCATTGATCTCCATGTTAATATTGTCTAACTCTATCTGCACTACTTGGCTCTTGTTACTGTCGTCGCCTAAATTGAGCTTTTCTTCATCTGGAGAAGTTTTAAGCACGAATGCTTCATCGAAGACTGCATCCCTATTGATCATCATCCTTTTTCCTCTGGGTTCCAAAATTTGTATCTTTTTACACCTTTCGCATAGCTTAGAAAGATGCACTTTCTTGATTTTGGATCAAAATCTCTGATCACTATATATATGCACATAAATTGGACACCCATATACTCTCAATCCAGAGTAATCAACTTCATTTTTAGTCCAAACTTCCTATGTGACCTTCCCATCTAGTATTGCCTGTGGTAATCTGTTTATGACATAACATGCCATATTCACAGTTTTTGCCCAAAAACTCTTCGAAAGCCCTACATTCAGTTTCAAACATCTTGCCCGTTCTGCAATTTCCCCGTTCATCCTTTTTGCTACACCATTCTACTGTGGTGTCTTGCGAATTGTATATTGCCACTGAATACCATGCTCCTCACAAACTTTCAAAAACTGTGAATCTATGTACTCTATATCATTGTCTGTCTTGAAGTACTTTATTTTCCAACCCATCTGGTTCTTTACCTCTGCTTTCCATAATGTGAACTTGGCAAATGCTTCAGACTTATGTTTTATGAATAAACCCAGACTTTCATGGAGAAGTTATCAATTAAAGTAATGAAATACTGAGATCCACATTTAGACAACTCCCTTACTTGGTCCCTAAATATTATAATGCACATAATTAAGAATACCCTATGTCTTGTGCTTTCCCATCTTGAATTCTACTCTGGACTATTTTTCAAGTACACAAAACTTGTAGAAATCCTCTTGTGAAACTCAATCATACCACATTCTCCTACATGCCCCAGTCGCATATGCCATAAGAGAGTGTCATCTGACTTAGATTCTGATGTAGTAACTCCACCACAACTGTATTTTCCAATAGTTTATAAATATTCCGTGTCAATTTCTAAATCTTCATCAAAATCATAGCCCATTCTTCAATTTCTAGACCCTACACTCTGATTTATGAGAATAGCCACTAGTGTCTAAAGTGCCCAAAGAAATTAGGTTCTTTCTCAATTTTGGTACATGTCTAACATCCTCCAAAATCTTCACCATACCATTGAACATTTTAAGTTTTATGGACCACATTCTAATGACCTTAAATAATGTATCATTATCCATCATAATAGATCCAAAATCCCGGTGGGGGCACACGTAATATGAACAGACTGAATCAAGTACCCAATAGTCATATAATCTATTAGAGTTACCTATAGAGACGGATAACATGTCCCCGTCTCCAGACTTTGAATATCTTTCTGCAGCACTAGCCAAGTTTGAGGACCCATCAAATTTCTTTTCATCACCCTATTTTCTATTTGGATAGTCCTTAAAGCAACCTATCTGATGACACTTGTAGCACTTGATGGTTTTCCTTTTCCAATTCCTGAACTTCGATCTTGAATTCCCTATACATGAACTATCCTATCATTCTTTCTTCCATGATCATGGTGGCCCTTCGGATCAACCCTTCACCATGTGAAATTTTGCTAGTACACAATTTTTGCTGATTGTAGGCCAACAAGGCTAATGTGACTTTTTTCCCTATGTCGATGCGACCACAAAGTGGTCATACGAAGGAGAAAAAGAGTATAATAACATCATTACCTTTTTCCGTTATCGAACTTGATGTGAAGTCGTAACATATCGTTGATAATCCAATTGAACACATTGGTGTGTTGAATCATAATTGTACACTCCAACATCTTCAGCCCGTAGAGTAGCTGCTTCAGATGAAGCTTGTTCATGAGAAACTTAGACATATAATGAATCTCCATTTTTAGCCAAACCTCTACATGAGACTCAATGTTCGTGATGTGATACATGATCTCGTTCGCCAATCAAAGCCGAATTGTACCCACTTCTAGCACCTCGAGCTCTTCCCAATCGGCATCTAACATAGCCTATGGCTTCTTCCCAGATAATGCCTTCACCATTCCTACTGCACCGAAAAATCCTTCACCCTTTGTTTCCATAATCCGAAATTCCTAGTTATGTCACCCTTCACTCCACTCTTCTTCGTTTCAGCATCGGCCTATTTCTTCTAGTAAACATGTGTTTTACTCTACATGAGCCACATGCACAACAAGCTTGATACCTAAATAAAAGGAACGGCCAACTATTTTAACTTTTTTCAATTCACGAGATATGAAAAATGTTAAAATTAAAATGGTTACTTTACTTTCAATGTTTTTTTCTCAACCTTCATTTTGTTTCTTCAGTTTGAACATTTTGGAGTAATTGATGGGAGACATTAAAATTTCAATTTCTACATGGAAACAACTTTGAAAGTATAGGGACTCTTCTAGAAAATTCTTGCATCTTTAAAAGTATAGATTGTGAAACAATTCTGAAAAAGCTTTAAAGTGCAGTGATTTTTGGGAAACTATGTTGAAAGTTTAATGTGCTGACGGTAAAAATTGGATTGAATGATTTTATTGATAAACGATTACAACCAAAGATCCACGTGATTACAATCAACAAATCCTATTACATAATCTCTTTAGTTTACAAACCTAAATGCTTAAACTAGAACAAGAGGATAAATAGTTACTTCAGAGAGAGATATTTGAATTGCATACCTTTTTCAAAAGTTCAATAGCCGCCACTAGTCACAATTGGGGGCAAGGGATTGACCTGTTGACGGGAACAATAGAGAAGGAATATGTGAGCTTAGAAATAAATCCTAGAATCTTGTCTGCTTTCTGGATATAAAGAATGGGAATATGTTTAATCCTGCCCCTGATCGTTTAAAGAAAGTTTCTGAGGTGGAGAATGAGATACGAGACTTTGACAAGTTTGAAGGAATTAAGGAATGGTTACTAGGAGGAGTCTCTGGCATGAAGTTCTTAATCGAGCCTGATGGTTGTTGACCTAAATTCAGTCATTTCAAGACCAGGAGCTTTGACAATTGCCCATAAGAGGTTATAGATTTTTTTAAATATAATATCTAGATTTCAAAGAAGGGACAGCAACATTATTTGGGGAGTTAGCTTGGGAATAATGTGGGGAGAGATATTTATAGATTGTCCTATAATTGTTGGGGTAGTTTTGTAATTTTTATGTTGTGCCAGGTGGTTGTCCCTCAATGGTAGCTTTAATTAATTTTGATTACGAATTACATTTTGGTCATTTGCCCATGTATAGCTTATAGTCGGGGCTTAATATGTGAATAGATTCACAACCATCGGGAAAACCTTTTGCTTCTTCTTAATTTTACATGTTGCCTTTTGCTTCACTGAATGGGATCTCTTGAGCTGCCTTGCCCTGTTCAACAAATAGTCCACCAATTTTTATTTTATTGTTCATATTAAATTTAGGGCTTGCATTTTTCACCATTTCACAATCAAGAGCTTTAATAGGGACCTGAGTTGATTTTCGTACTTTGCAATTAATGCTTAAGGTAAGGGGCAACGTCACTGGAGTCATGCATTGTTGGCTTATACTTGATTTCGAGAGGTTCTCTTTTTTTCTATTTTTATGCATTATATCTTCAACCATTTATTTTGTGAATCTCTCTTCTTTTCGAATGATCAAGTCCTTTGAGATTCTACGACTGTAATGAGTTCTTTTCAGTGCTATATATATGTATGCTATGTTGCGATTTGGTTATACCCATCTTCATGGAACAGAATGAGCTTTACTGTTTTGTTTATTGTTGATTCCGGAGGGAAATTTTTTATTCCTACCGGACTTTGCACTACCATCGTCCATTCTTCTTCTTTTCTAACTCCATTGTACTTTCATGATGTGTTATTCTTGGATCTCACATCATTACCTTATATGATCAGACAAATTTTTGGAGTTGTCCTAATATTCCACTTGCCATGCTATCGCAAAATATCTATAATTCTGATTTCATCGCATGTGTTACAATAGTTGGGATAGGGATACAAAATCCTTAGATCCCTCTGGATCTTCGGGGACTGCAATTGCATCCACAAAGTGTCCATGTCGTTCCTTGCCAGCTTCTTGTGATAAACCCTTATGCATTTCCTTCCTGATGAACGCTTGGAGGTTATTTTAGGCAAAGGGATTTGAATTTATTCTCCATCTATCCCTCATCTTATAATTCTAGGAACCTGTATAGTAACAAGGATTGTTCAAGGTGACTGAAATCATGGGACATGCCCTTCACAGTAGTTTTTACTTCGTATAATAAGCCTTGTGGCTAGTAGTTTTGACTTCACATAATAAGTTATGCAGTTGTGCAGCAGATGTAGTTTCCAAGTGTTACTTGCTTTGTAATCTTTCTTTTTAATTAGTAAAGAGCTTTATTTTGCCGTATGTCTGCTTCGATAATCGACTTTTAATTTCAATTTTAGTTTCTAGTATAATAACTTCAAAATTAACTTGGGAGATCCCACGTAATAAAGAGGAAAAATTGTGATCAGCTTTGCTGAGTTCACAAGGGATAATTGGAATTTTATTGATAATACTTTATTAAGTATATGCCATTCCAAAGATGTTTTAGTAGCTCGTCATCTTTACCTGTGAGCTTATACGTTTTCGCTCTTACAACTCCAATTATCATATATGGTCCTTCCTATTTTTGGCCAAGTGAATTGGAACTCATATCTTTGTCCTCATATCTTTGTCTATGACGAATATTTTCTTTAGGATCAAATCACCCACTTTGACGCTTTTCTGGTGAGCTTTATCTTTGAATCATCTCTATTTTCTTCTAAGAAATCTAGGCTTTCATTCTTAGATTATTCGTTATGGTCTTCATCATATCTGATTGTTCTAGTCAAACTCATACTTATTTCCACTGGTACCACGGCTTCCATTATGTAGGCCAGGGGAAAAGGGTTTTGTAGTTGTTTGATATACCCATAAGATTTGCAGTAACTTATCTGCCCATAACCCTTTTACTGCATCGAGCTTCTTTTTTAGGATTTTTTTAATGTTTTGTTGACAGTTTCCACGTGTCCATTAGTTTGGGGATAATATGGAGTGGAAAATGTATGTGGATACCTAATTCATTCCACATTGCTTTCAGTTTCTTCCCTTGGACTTGTGTTCCATTGTAAAAAATTATTGAATTGGGTATCCCGAATTGGCGTATGATCTTTTTCCATATAAATTTGCAAGTGTTGGTCTTGAAGATGTTTTCAAGGGGTTCAACTTCTACGTATTTAGTGAATAATCCACTGCAACTATCATGAACCATGTATTAGATCTTCTCCTCGGTAGAAGTCCCACGAAGCCAATTTTCCATCTGGAAAGAAGCCAAGGGCCACTGCTGGTTACCAACTTTTGTGTAGGTGATGAGGAACCGATGTGAACATTTGGCATTTGTTACATTTCTTGCAAAGTTAATCTTATCTTTCCTTATGTTCAGCCAATAATATCCATGCTTCAATGTTTTTTTATGGTAGAGAGTGTCCACTAGCGTGATTATCGCATATCCCTTCTTGAATTTCTTTTATTACGTACTGGGCTTTGTCTCCACTTATAAATCTAAGTAGAGGGAGCTTATGTCCTCGCTTGAACAGGATGTCACCTTGCAACACGTATCTAGCAGCTGTTATTCATAAATTTTGTGTTGCATTCTTATCTTCAGGTAATATTTCACCTTTCAAGTGAGAAATGATATCATTTATCTACAAAGCATTGTCTTGTATCCCTAGGATTTCTTATTTCTTATGGCCCACCGACGGTTTTGGGAGCAATTCTATGAAAACGGTTTTAAACAATTCTACATATTTTGAAATCGCCAATTTCGATAAGGCATCTACATGTTCGTTTTCCTCCCTAGGGGTTTGAACAAGTTCAAACTTATCAAAGCACTGAAGTTAATTGTAGCTTCTGTGAGGTATGTGGCCATCATTTTGTCTTTCACTGCGAACTTACCGTTAACTTGGTTTACTATCGACTGCAAGGTGCTTTTTATTTTAATGTTTCACACCTACATTTCTTTTTCTAATCGAATGCCTACTAATAATGCATCGTATTCAGTTACATTATTGGTTATCGTGAAGGTGAACCTCAATGCCTAGTTCGATTTGTACCTTTCTAGACTTGTTAATATAATGCACATTCCTGAGCCAATCATCCCTTCCGAATTCCTTGTTCGAGCTCTTCTTCGAGAATAGAAACATCAGACAATTCTACTACGAAGTCAACTAACGCATGTGCTTTGATCGCAAAACGTCCCTTATAACTTATTTTGATCTGTCTTACCTCTATTACCCATTTCATTAGCCTTTCCGATGTATCAGGCTTCTACAAAACTTGTTCGAGTAGGAAATTTGTTAATACTTCGATACTATAGCTCTGGAAGTAGGATCATAGCTTTCATGATGCCTAACTAGGGCAAGGGCTAACTTTACATAAATATTTTGCATCCGCTCCTTGCAAAGCTTTGCTCACATAATATATAGACAATTGTTGTTGCCCTTCATCTTTTACCAAAATCGATTTAACAAACACCGTGGAAACTGCTAAATATAGCAGTAGCTTTTCCACTCCTTCATCCTTTAAGGTAGCGACTCCCTATTAGGCTTTGTATCTCTATTGGATTGGACAGAGACCGCATTTTTATGAGGGCTTAAATTTTGTCGGGGTTGGCATCGATGCCTCACTGATTGACCATGTATTCGAGGAGCTTTTCAGATTTTACTCCTAATGTGCATTTGAGTAGGTTTAGTTTCATCTTGTTTTTTCGCAATACAATGAAAGCCTATTCTAAATGTTTCAAGTGGTCTAAAGCCTTGAGACTTTTTGCTAGCATATTGTCAATGTATACTTCCATCGTCTCTCCAATTTACTCTTTGAACATTTTATTCACTCAAAAGACTCATCATAGTCAAATAATTCTTTCAGATCATGGGACTTATTTGCTCGGGTCAAAGACAAAAATCCTCCAATTCTTGAAGGAGAATAGAAGAAATCATACTTTCATACAATATCTGATATGTTGTCCCCACATTTTTAGCCCAAACGACATTACTTTATACCAGTGAGTTGATAAGAATATAAAATACATATTTTTCCCTCCTTATTTTTTGTGCTCATAGATTAATCAATGCTAAAATGTACTCATTACATTCATATTTTGATTTAGGTGTCAATTCTATGGATATGACGTAATTTTGAAGAAATAGGCGAACAATGACCGAAATGAAAGAAAACGAAGTTTGGGGACTGAAATGCAAATACTTAAAAGTTACGTGGAAGCTCATGATAAATATTTGAGAGTGTTAGAGGTCAATCAGATGAAGAAAGAAGTCAAAGGGATGAAATACAATCAAAGCATTATCACATATCAACTCCTAGCCGAAAAGGTTATGCTACGGACTTTCAGTCTCGGTTTAAGACCCATTTTTGGCATAGTAAACATTCTAATTGGAAATATTATATTTCCAGAAGATTTGTAGCTCTTTGCGTTCAATTTCCAATGCATCATGAATTAGATATCGAGAGAGAAAGATATGACCAAAATATTGAAGGCTGTTCGGTGAAAAACTGGCAAAACTATGCGGTGGCATAGTGTAATCTTCCTTGCGGTCACATGACCACGTTTAGAGATTTTTAGAGATCAATTTCAATGTTCTATGTGACCGCGTGACTTACTACTATACGGCCACATAGTTCATTCCCGACACGAAAATTCTGGTTTCCGAATTTAAGTCAACTATCTATGTAAACAACTATAAATACATATTTTAAAACCTTAGAATGAGATAAGTGAATTATAACTAAACTTTTACACTTGGTCGAAGGAGATTGAAGTCTCGGAACCACTATTGTGAAATCTAAATGATTTTTCTTAGTTTAATTTATGTTTTTGAGTATTGAATATTCTTCTACACTTATTTCCATGATTGTTATGTTTAATTGCTAAGGGGCCTACTAGTTTGTTATTCGTTATAATCTACCGCTAAGTTAAATATCAAATTCGTAATTGTTTGATTTCTTTAACTTGTGCTAATCTTGTTTAGCTTCATCGATCTTTCTAATTCGTAATGTGATTATCAAATTAAATCTATAGCAATTGTCTTAGGTTGTTTGGTAATTAGGGTTAATTGGGTCGCTTGTATTCTAATTAATTATAACTAAGGAGAGATATGAAAATAATTTCAACGGTGAATATTCAAAAATGGGTTAATTTATATTTACATCGATGATCAATTGTAAAGTTTCGAAGGTGGATATTGACTTGGACCGAGGTTAGTCTTTTGATTGTTTTTGTTAATTTAATTTTCATTGTTATTAATTGCGTTATTTACAATTGTTTGCATACAAAAAACCCCCTCAATCATTGTACGAAGTATAAAATATTGAATTACATACTATTCGTACGATCAACCCTTACTTCCACTACTATATTAGTTTTAGAGGTTAAAGTATTACTTTTGGGTGTTTGCGACAACATATACCAAATTTTGGCTCCGTTGCTGAGGAGTAATGCTAATTTATTTTTTTACTTCTTTAGCTTTTTATTTTGTTTTTGAAAAAAAAATATCATAATTTTCTAGATTTTTAGGCAATTTATCGTTTTTAGTAATTTTAGCATAGAATTTTATTTATTTTTTTTTGCTCTAACTTCTTTTTAATTTGTTTTTCATTTGTTCTAGTCGTTTATACCTGTAACTTGATCTTGTAATCAAGGTGAATTGCAGTACGGTCCGAAATTAAAAAGAACCTTGCGCGGGTTAAGGAGTGGCAATCGGTGGAATTTCATAGTGAACAATTTTGATCCTGAGACCCTATTCCCTAGTGCTTTTGAATCAAAGGAAGAGGAAATTATGGCTGAGGACAATCAAACTTTGAAAAAGCTTGCAGTCCCTAACTTGAATCAACAATCTCTATGCATTATTTTTCCTAATTTAGATGTTGCTACTACTTTCGAATTAAAATCTGTGCTAATTCATCTTTTGCCCACTTTTCATGGTCTTGCAAGTGAGGATCCACACAAACATCTAAAGAAATTCCATGTGGTTTACACAAGTATGAAACCTACAGGTGTCACCGAAGAACAAATCAAATTGAGAGCCTTCCCATTCTCTTCGAAAGATTTGGCAATGGATTGGCTCTATTATCTACATTCTGGAAGCGTTACTACATGGAATGGGATGAGAAGATTATTTTTTTAGGAATACTTCCCAACTTCAAGGGCAGCTAACATCCGAAAGGAAATCAGTTGCATAAGACAGGACAACAGAGAGTCATTACATGAATACTGGGAGCGATTCAAGAAATTGTGTGCAAGTTGCCCCCATCACCAAATCAGTGAATAGCTCCTTATTCAATATTTTTATGAAAGCCGTCTACCCATAAATAGGAGTATAATTGATGCTGCAAGTGAAGGAATATTGGTAGATAAAACTTTTGAGACTGCAAAGAACTTGACTGCAAATATGACAGCTCACTCTCAGCAATTTGACACTAGACTCAACACCCCATCTAAACTGTAGGTACTATGCAGACAGCGAAGACATGTGGAATTTGTTTATTGGTAGATCATCCAACCGATATGTGCCCAACACTTCAAGAAGAATCCATTGAACACGTAAATGCAGTAAATAGCTTTCCTGGACAACCATAGATGAATTATGATCTCTATTCAAACACGTACAACCAAGGATGGAGGGATTATCCAAATTTTAGTTATGGGAATTGACAAGTGAATCAACTTATGAATCAAAATCGACGGAATTTCCATCAATATAATCAGCCATACCCTCCTAGAAAACAACATGATCAAACTTCTAACTATCGTATGTCTTTAAAAGATATTGTTAAATTCCTTGCCACTAACACTTTGTAGTTTCAACCTTCACCATGGCTAGCATTCAATGTTTGGAGAATCAAATGGGTTAAATGGCTAATGCGATCAGTCGGCTGGAGTCACAGATTTCTAGAAAATTGCCATATCAAATAGTGGTGAATCCAAAAGAAAATGTGAGTGCAATCATGTTAAGGTATGGCACGGAGGTTGAAACTCTAGTGGAAGTAGCCCCTACATCATTGAAGGAAGAAAATGAGAAATATATTACAGCAGAAAAAAGTACTCCCAACGATACCGAAGTAAGTAAGGGTAAATTTCCTCTTCTTTTTGATTATAAACCAGTACTCAATTTCCCTCAAACTTTAGTAGGATCTAGGAAATATGAACGAGATCATGATGAGTTTCATAAAATTTTTAGTAAATACGAGGTAAATATTTCACTTTTAAATATTATTAAACAAGTGCCTCGTTATACTAAATTTTTGGAACAATTGTGCACAAGTAAGAGGAAATAGAAAGTGGAGGGAATTGAAAGAGTAAAAGTTGAAAAATAGGTATCTGTAATTATTCAAGAGAAACTTCTAGCAAAGTACATGGATCCATGTATGTTCACTATCTCTTACATGATAGGTGACACTGAGTTCGAAACGGTCACGCTAGATTCAGGAGTATACACTTCTTTGAAACTTAGACCTTTAAAACTGATGTGATAATTCAACTAACTGATAAATCTATTCCCTATCTTAAGGGGGTAGTCGAGGATGTTCTTGTGAAAGTTAATGAGTTGGTTTTTCATGCTAATTTTTATGTGCTTGACATGGGCAATAGTAATCATACTACTCTTATCTTGTTAAGGAGACCTTTCATAAGGACATCCAAAACTAAAATAGATTTTCATAATGGTACACTGACCATGGAATTTGATGATAAAACCATTAAACTTAATATCTATGATTCCATGAAATATTTGGATGATGATAATCATGTCTATTCTATTGATGTGATTGATCATTTAGCACAGAATGTTTTCGAATTTGATGTTAAAAAAGAATGGGAAGCTGTCATTAGTGAGCATCTTGGGAAGGAAAAAAAGGAGTTGGCTTTAAACACTGTGTTACAAAGAACTGTGGCAGCATTAAATGATCTTCTAGAGTCAGGTAACAGTTATTGTTTTGTATTAACAGTTTCTAATGAGAAAATCTACTTTTTATTTTGCAAGCTTCCATTCCAGATTTGAAGCCTTACCCTAGTTACTGCAAGTATGTATTCCCAGGAGATGGAGAAACACTGTCAGTTATCATTCTCAAGGTAACAGTTCTTGTTTTGTATTATCAGTTTCTAATGAGAGGCCTCTACTTTCTGTTTTGCAGACTTCCATTTCAAATTTGAAGTCTTCCCCCAGTCACTACAAGTATGCATTCCTTGAAGATGGAGGAACACTGCCAGTTATCATTTCCAATGGACTTGGTATACTGCAACGAAGATCGAAGCCAACCATGATATACCCAAGTTAAACAAGTAAATATTGATTCAAGCCAAAGATAATAAATAAAGGCGCTGCTTGAGAAGCAACCTAGGGGAAGTTCATTGATTTATCTTTATCTTTTTGTTTTTCACATTTATTTTTTGGTTATCTTTGTTCTTTTCTTTGCATTACACCTGACATTGAGGACAATGTAAGTTTTAAGTGTGGGGAGGGGATTTAAATTTAGGTTCCATTTAGATTTAGATTGAATTTAAATTTCGAAAAAAATTTGCATAATTTTTCAAGAAGAAGAATTGAGATTAAAAGATTTTTGGTTGTGTATGCTATTTGCTGGAATTAGGCTTTTGCAGAACTCATAACATAATTGAATGAATAATCTTACAACTTAGAGTCAATTGGTTAAGTTATTTTCTTTGAGAATGGTAGTAACTAAATTTTGTAAACAAAAGCCGGTGAGATTTTGAGCCTTTAGATATCCATAACAGTCTCATTATTTCTTTCATGTATGATATTATTTCATGGTTTTATTTCTCTACAACATGCATTGATTCTCTTCAAATTCACATTGACACATGCATGCACACACGAACATGATTAAGGCTATCTTTGTTACATAAATTAGTTACATTAGCCAAATAGCCTACCTTGTAATTGAATTTTCCTTTGGTGAACCCCTTTGAGCCTTATTGCCTATACTTTGTGTAAACCCACACTACAAGCTTTAAACAGAAAAAAATAACATCTTTACCTCAGCCTTAGAGCTAGTAGAGTAGTATTCATCATCATGNGTTTTACATATCTTATGCTTTTAAACACATGAGAGTTGAGTGCTTATTTTCGTGAGGGTCTACAAGTTTGGTTTATTCTATCTTTATATGAAAATGCTAGCTAATTGATTATGAGTTATATGATAATATTTATTTATGATGTGTTATGTGTTTTAAAGAGTTTGATTGTTCTATGTTTATAGCATTACAAGTTGGGTGCTTTTGAGGAATTAAATTTGAGTTTTGCCCGAGGACGAGCAAAAGATAAGTATGGGGGAATTTGATAAGAATATAAAATGTATATTTTTCCCTCCTTATTTTATGTGTTCGTATGATTAATAAATTTCAAAATATACTCATTACGTTCATATTTTGATTTAAATTGCAATTCTATGGATATGGCGTAATTTGGATGAAATAAACGAACAATGACCAAAATGAAAGAAAATGAAGTTTGGGGATTGAAATTCAAATACTCAAACGGAAGATTTGTCTTCCTTTGACTTAGATTTTTAACGCATCTTGAATTGCCTCAATCGAATATCAGGAGAGAAAGATATGACCAATATACTGAAGGTTGTTCGGTGGAAAACTGGCAAAATTATGTGGTCGCATAGTGTAATCTTCCTTACGGTCGCATGAGCTCCTTCAGAGATTTTTAGAGCAGTTTCAATGTTCTATACGCCGCATAGTTCATTCCCGACACGAAAATTCTAGTTTCCAAATTTAAGTCAATTACTTATGGAAACAACTATTAAAACATATTTTAAAACCCTAAAATGAGAGAAGAACATACAGAACGCCTCCAAACTTCATTCTTCATTATTTTGCTCATAGATTTATGAATTGTAACTAAATTTTTACACTTAGTTGAAGGAGACTAAAGTCTCGAAATCACATATTGTGAGATCTAAATGGTTTTTTTTAGTTTAATTAATTTTTTTAGTATTGAATATTCTTCTGTACTTATTTCTATGATTGTTATGTTTAATTGCTAGGAGGCCTACTAGTTTGTTATTTGTTACAATCTGCCACTAAGTTAAATATCAAATCCGTAATTGTTTGATTTCTTTAATTGGAAAAGCGACTAGTGTTTGATAATTCGCTGTTTTGGTGATTGTTGAATCTTAGGAAGAATGTTCAACTAAATTAAATGCAACCGCTTAAGCTTGTGTTGTTTATCTTCATTGATCTTTCTAATTCATAATGTATTCTAATTAATTATACGTAAGGAGAGATATAAAAATAATTTCAACGTTGAATATTCAAAATATGGGTTAATTTATACTTGTATCGATGATTAATTGTAAAGTTCTGAAGGTGGATATTGACTTGGACCAAGGTTAGTCTTTTGATTGTTTTCGTTAATTTAATTTTCATTGTTATTAATTGCGTTATTTACAATTGTTTGCATACAAAAACCCCCCAATTATTGTACGAAATATAAAATATTGAATTACATACTNTATTTAATTATACACTTTTCGTGGGATCGACCCTTACTTCCACTACTACATTAGTTTTAGAGGTTAAGGTATTACTTTTGGGTATTTGCGACAGCACACACCAAATTTTGGCACCATTGCCGGCGAGTAGTACTAATTTATTTTTATACTTCTTTAATTTCAGGGCATGACTGGCAACCTTTGGGTCGATACCTATCTTGTCTGCGTGCTTCCATACGAACACATCTACGTTCACGACTAAGAAATTCTTTAGCAAGCCTTTTATAGGTTCTTGTAACTTTTTGTCGATTTTGAGAGCTTTGTTTTTATTCTCTGATCAAAAAAGCTTTTTAGCTTTTTGACCGTTGCCACTTCTGATGTACACTCAATTATGCGTGGTCGACAGAGTTATCAATTTCTAATTTGTCCCGAGGTTTCTTGTTTCAATTATAACAACAATGTTTCTAGGAGATTTCGAGCTTCCTTTTTGGTTGCTCTTATAATTTCTGTGTAGGATCCCTTAATTGTACTTCAATAACATTTTGCTTTTATTAGTAGAATATCTAGCATGTGAATGTCAGAGAGAAATGATTATATTCATCTTCTTCAGAGCAAGTTGGTTGCCCAAGGATTTCGTCGTATGCAGATATACCTTTGACGTAGTCAAAATTCATATATTCATGATGAGTCCAGGGTTCCTTTCTTATCTTTACTAACAGAGTAGCCTGCTCCCAAAGGACATGGCCTCCTCTGGTAAAGTGTTGAGGAACTAACGCAGGAAGTCGGGGGTTATTCTTTCATATCCAATCAAATATTTCTTCATATATTACATTTCTAGTACTTTCTTTGTCTAGAAGTATGAGATGAAGATCTTCACCAGCTATTGTTGCGCGGATAACGACCACTTCTTCCTCAGCTCTTGACATTTCAATCCTATGCTCGATAGATGCAATTGAAAAGGTTAGGGACTTGGTGTTACCCGCGATCTTAACTTTCATTACAATCCTATCTTCCAGTTTTTATATTTTTGCGTATAGAGTAGCACGTTCTATCGTTAAGGCCTTTAAGTTTCTATAGCTGAATTTTCTCATACATCAGCCTAAACATTGTTATTTGCTTAGTTTCTACTATTTGGTATTGCAAATGTTGGGTGATATCTTCCTGCTCGTTTCATTTTTCCTCACTCTACATGTTTTTAAATTGGTGCGTAGAATTCCGTGGTTTACTTTGTTTACATTTCTCATAGATGATATCAATTTGTTGACGATAAAAATTAGATCGACTGATTTTATTGATAAATGATTACAATCAAAGATCAATGTGATTAAAATCAACAAATTTTCTCACTTAACTATGAGTTTCACCTTCTAAGTTTACTAACCAAGATGCTTAGACTAGAGCGAGAGGGGAAATAGTTATTTTAGAGGGAGATGCTTGAATTTTATGTCTTCTACAAATGAAGAGGGGGTATTTATAGATTTCCCTCCAAGTGTTGGGGTAGTTTGATAATTCTTTCATTGTGCCAGGTGCATGTACCTTAGTGGTAGTCTAATAACTAATTTCCGTTAAAAATTACGTTTTGGTCACTTTTCATGTGCAGCTTATAACCAGCTTGGATATGGGAATATGTTTGCGACCTTCAAGCGAATCTTTTGCTTCTTCTTACTTTCGCATGTTACCTTTTGCTTCGCTGAAGGGGATATTTCAAGGTGCCTTGCCTTGTTCAACACAGTAGCCATTGGATTTTTCACCCACTAGTAAATAAATAGTAAAGTTACTACATATAGAATGAATGAACATAAAATACTAACTTTGAGATATTCTCCAGCTGCTTTCTTAATGTCACCATGATAAATGTAGGAGGAACTTGAAAAATCTGCTTAGAAATGTAAATTTTATAGGACGCTCATCAAATGATAGAGGGACCGCAAGTGGCAAATGAAAAATTCCCCCGGAATTACAAAGAAACTCAAAGGCCCTGTTTGGGAGAGATTAAATGTTTCTACAGTAAATCAATTTTCACTTTCAACCACACATTCTTCAATAAAATAATATTTTCTATTACATCAAAAACTTTTTCTTCTTTTTCAACCACACATTTCCCATTATATCACTATTCAAAATCAATTCTTCCCCCAAAATTCTCTCCCAAACAAGCTCAAAGTCTCATTTGCTAAAAGACCTTCCATCCTCATCTAACAAACGCAGTAATTTCAAATGAATTTGAATTTATAGTCATTTTCCATAAATCAAAGCCGATCTGTACGAGAGATGAATATAGAGACTGAAAAGAAAGAGATGAAAGTGGAAAATAATTAAGGTTTAATTTGTTTCAGCTAAAATTAATGTAATGATTTTTCTAAGGGGCCTTATATTTAGGGGATATAATCTAATTTCCTCCAAAAAAAAAAAAAGGTAGATCCATTAAAAGTGAAAAATTAGACTCAAAATTTTGGGACATCAACACAACACAATCCAACCCAATCCAATCTAACACAAACTAAACTATAGAAGAAAAATATGAGGACCCACCTCACCTACTGTGGACCCTAATTTCCATTCCCAAATCCCTTACCAACTAGGGGTGTAAGCGGTTCGATTTTTGCGATTTTTGACAAATTTTCAAACCAAACCGTTTTGACCGGTTTGAAAAAAATTCAAATCTAAACCAAACCGTTTTAACCGGTTTAGAAAAAACTCAAACCTAAACCTAACGTTTGATCCCGTTTTAAACCGCCGGTTTCACGTATATTTTTTTCCTGTCTAGTGTCTATTTTTATGTCATTAATTCAATATATATTTACGTCTTACTAGTAATAAATCTAAAACAAACTAAATATATCTACTATAAATTTAAATACCAATAAAATAAAAGTAAAATCACAATAAACTAAAGCATAGTTTTCTTTTCGCCCTTTTAACGTTTTAGGATAATACTTTACGATAAAGATAAAATACAAGTCCACTAAAATAAATATAAGGTCCAAAAAAAATAATAATGTCCCTTTTCAACTAGCAAAAATAATAAACGAATTAATTTTGTCACAGAATTCAAGAAACATCAAATTTTGTCATAGAACTCACAGAACTAGGAAAATGAAGAAACATTCACATACTCAAGAAATCACAGAACTCATGATCAATTTTGTCCTTCATACACAAAAAAAAATTTAATTAGCAAACTGGAAAAAAAAAAGAATTAAGACGGATCTATCTAAGGCTTCCAAAAGACAAGTTGCAAATATTTTTTTCTCCCCCATTCCACTATATATATCCATCCACCTTCATATTCTGCAATTTAACACGGAATTATACATATTCTCTCATATGTAAACAAATGTCTTTTGATCACCTGATAGCCCGAATTTCAAATTTAAGCATTACTCACAATCAATAAATATGTAAACAAATTTCAATTAGCAAGTGACAACATTTCAATTTTAAACCTTACTTACGATCAAATAAATATGCAAGAACCTGAAAAAGTCTAATAATACTGACGAACGTACACTACCGAAAACTGGGAGGTTAGAGATTTCGAGAGCGTTGACGATTTGGGGGAAA
>OU503037.1:29891829-29922338 GCA_912172775.2 Fraxinus pennsylvanica | reverse complement strand
TTTCAAACCATAATTAAAATTCTCAAACCTAAACCATACCGTTTTTGACCGGTTTGGTTTGGTTCAAAACCATTTCGTTGACGGGGCCAACGTGGCACCAAACCGCCGATTTCGAAATTGTGGTTTCAATTCGATTATTCGATTTGACGATTTTTGCTTACCGTCATATTACCAACCCCCCACGAATTGTGAATCCTGTTAATGGAGTGGTGGAGGTTAACTACTGACAATTGGCACATCTGCCAGGCAGCGGTGGAGACAATGCTCACCCATGGAACTCTTTGACTAATGCCTATTTGAATTCTGCCACCAAATAATTTCAAAGCCCAATCGCTCCATGAATGGATAGAGAAGCTCCGTCATCAATAATGCTTGCCGTTGAAACTCAAGATTAACTTCTGTGCCAATTAGTAATTATATCAAAAAAAATATGATGCTGGTTGATTTATTGAATGTAATTATTAGTTCCAACATTTATTTGGATTTTTTAAAACTTAATAACTAACTTTATCTTGATCAATATTTATCATATCTTGATTTTTTTTTATTTCCTTATTATTATTATTATTATTATTATTATTTTATTTTTTTTTTGTAAAATTATATTCACTCAAACTTTGAATACCAAATATTAGAAATCATTCATTTTCCTACAAAAAGAAAATGTTGAACTATTCAAGCCATTCTAATCATAAATTTATAAAGCATGCTTGTTCTTGAAGAGCAATTGTTCTAGTTGCTACTTTTACGGTGGAGAAAGTATTTTCTGCTATGAAAATTGTCAAGAATCGATTGCATAATCGATGAGAAATCAATTATTAAGTTATAGTTTGGTGACATATATTGAGAACGGTGTATTTGACAATATTGATAATAATGTAATTATATGACATTTTCAAAGTATGGAAATGCATATGCTACAATTGTGATAGTGTATTGACTCATTTTTATTACTGTCATGTTTTTTTTATTTTTAAAAAAAATTGTATATTAATTTTTGACCCACAATAAAAAATATCTTCCTCTACCATTATGAGCAATCAAAGAAGTCTGTCAAAATATAATGAGTAATCAAATATGTATTTTTTCGTTATTGAGAATCAGTTTAGTGATTGAGCATTAGGTGCGATCCATCTGCCACGTTAATTATTCCGTTGCAGCTGTTAAACGGAAGTCATCTCAATAAGTAACTTACATTTTGAAAAATATAGTGGTCAAAACTCGATATTTGAAACTGTAGGTAGCAATCGAAGGTACCAACCTAAGTTTAGTGATTATTATGATAATTAAGTTTACTTTATTTAGTTATTGATTCTAAAGATCTAGAAACACTAAAATTCTAATCAAATGGAACTAACTAGTTTAATCAAATTCTAATTCAATTCGCATAGTTTCGTTTGGCTATAGTCAATGGCTCAATGACACTGTGTATGCATGGATTGTTTGAGCTCCATCTTTTTCTTTTTCAAAAAATTCATTTTATAATAGTATTACCACGAAAAATGTGTAATTAAAAAAAAATTTAGATGTAATATTATTTTATTAAAATATATGTGATTGAAACGAGATCAAATCACTCTTTAAAAATTCATTTTGATGAAAAAAAAGATTGAGAGTAATTGTTGCGAATTGTATTGTCACACTTTTCATTCCCATCCTAACAAAAATATAAAAATCAATTATCATCCAATTACACAAATAATTTTTAAAGAAAATAAAAAAGCCAAGAAAATTCGTAAAGAAGAAAAGATGATTTCTTCCACCGCCTTAACTCTGTCGAACCTCCGTCCAATCCCTTCGCCGACCACTGCCTCCCTTCCCGAATCCAAGTCCAAACCTTCATCTCCATCCACTTCCGAATCTTCATCTCCTCCCAAACCGCAGGCTCGAAGATTCAAACCCAGTCCTCAGCTAAACCGCTGGTCCAGAGCTCGCACCATAAGATCCGGCCGCAAACTAGATCGTCTAATTCAGAATCCCAGTGTGGAAATGACTAGTTCTAATAGCTCTCCGGTTGGTAATAATGATGGAAGCGAATTGCATCTTCTATCTCCTTCTAAAGGGTCCAGGAGTAATGAAGATGATTTAAAGGACCTGACGGCGGGGAAGTCGATATATATGGTTTCTGATGGGACAGGGTGGACGGCCGAGCACTCCGTTAATGCGGCTCTAGGGCAGTTCGATTATTGTTTGGTCGATCGGGTTTGCCCTGTTAATACTCACCTGTTCTCCGGAGTAAGTTTCATTCTCCTTTTATCCTTTTCTTGGCCGTCTGTTTAATATACTAATTTATTCCATTGTTTGTATAGTTTTCACCTCGATATCATGCTCGGAGTGAATATGAATTCAAGTTTGATTATACATTTCTTTCTGACTTCTATGATATAAATCATATGCATATGGTGAAAGCTTTATTGAGAGAATTCACTGTTTTCATGTCACATAACTGTTGAAGTGTTTAATATTAAGGTAAAGGAAATGGGGGAGTCCGTTTCTATTATCTCGGAGTACCTTGGATTTCAAATCTCTTTATCATGCCAGGTATACTATGATAAAATGCCTGACCTTGGTTGTATAGTGCTCGTTAAATATACACGTAATTTGATAAACTATGAACATGTATGCTCGGTGACCCCATAGCACGTAATCGGTAGAGGAAAGGAGTTTAGGTTTGTGGTTTGTAGCAGATCTGGAAGAGGGGCAGTAATTGATGAAGTTGGTAGAGTGGGAGTATGGCGACCTCGATAATATGATGGTTTTTCTGTTTCTAAGTGGTAGAGTTGGTGCCTAGAATGTTTAGTATTTTCCAGTACCAATCTTTTATGTCTTATGTAGTGACTGTACAGCGATAATTTATTTTGGCGGCTTCATTATATTTTCTAATGATTTTGTCTCTAAATATATTCATTGATTCAAGTCTATTACTGAAGTAGGCTTCTGATTAGGTGCCAACTGCCAAATTTATTATTCTTTATGATAATTTGTTCGATATAATTAGTTGTTTATTGGTCCCGTCAGTCAAATAGAAAAATAGATCATTACTTTGCTGTGGAAGACCCATCTGTTACGTAGTTGCCATGCAATCTTAACCTGTTTCTATGTTTTCTGAACTCGGATGTATTCTGCTCGTTTCAAATTTACTATGCGAGTTTATAATCTCTGTATTTGAGCTTTAAATGCTAATCCACTGACAATCAATTAAATTGTTTGACAAGCTTGATCCCTATGACATGATTTTCATGTTAATGTCTTGTTCTGCAACTTTGTATTTATACAGTCCCATGGATTTTGATGGATAGGTTGACTTATTTGCGTTTATATTCTATATTTGTGATTTCTAAGATCGATGATGTTGAGCGCTTGATGGAGATTATCAAACAAGCAGCCAAGGAAGGAGCATTGGTTGTGTATACTTTAGCTGATCCTTCAATAGCTGAAACAGCTAGACAAGCATGTGAGCTTTGGGGTGTAACATCTACTGATATACTTGGCCCAATAACAGAGGCAATTGCTTCCCATCTTGGTGTTTCGCCTTCTGGTCTTTCCCGTTGGGCTCCAGGCAGGAAGAACTCCCTTGATGAGGAGTACTTCCGAAGGATTGAAGCTATTGAGTTTACAATAAAGCAAGATGATGGGGCCTTGCCTGGAAACCTGCATAAGGCCGATGTTGTTCTTGCTGGCGTATCTCGTACTGGGAAGACACCACTGTCTATTTATCTATCACAGAAAGGATACAAAGTGGCAAATGTTCCAATTGTAAAGAATATAGGGTTGCCAAGGAGTTTATTTGAGGTTGACCCGGAGAAGGTCTTTGCTTTAACTATTAACCCTGTTGTCCTGCAAACAATCAGAAGGGCAAGAGCAAAGACCTTGGGCTTTGATGACGAAATGAGGAGCAACTATTCTGAAATGGACTATGTGAAAGAAGAGCTGGAATTTGCCAGTAAAATTTTTCAACAAAATCCCATCTGGCCAGTGATTGGTGAGTTCATACAAATTCTGCACAACTCATCCCTGAAGTTTTTAATTTCTGTCTAGATTGCTATTTACTACTATAATCCCACAAGAACTAGAAAAATAAAATATTGATCCCAGCATATGCTGCATAGACCCCTCATCAGGCCTAACAAATAAGGGGAGTTTGTTGCAGTGACGGTGTTTTGATTATAATTTGAGTGTGTTGCTTGTTTTGGTTGCAGAAGTTACAGGGAAGGCAATAGAAGAAACAGCAGCAGTTGTACTAAGGCTATACCATGACAGAAAGAACAGATGCTCGATGCCCAGAATTTCCAAACGCTACTAGAGAAATTGAGATTGGGGTCCTGAAACCTGTTTTAATTGGATCTTGAGCTGAACAAAGATATAATCTATTTTGTACACAAGGATTATGGAACATAAAAAGTTTGTTAGGGGAGCATATCTATGTTGAAAATTATCGTGTAGTCAGGTGATTCAAGTGATACCTAAGCATAGCTTATGATCTTGAGAAGTAATATGTTACGGCCCATCATGTTATCTTAAATGTGCATGTAAATAATTATGCTTATACCAGATTTTAACCATCTTTTTCACATACAAGTATGGTTAAATATAAATGTCAAAGCATTGGACTCAATGAGATTGTATATTTAGTAATATGATTAAGTATAGTGAGAAATTTGATAGTTTAATTGATGCTTTCTGTATTTGCTACCATATATTTAGTGTTTTTGAATCCTTACTGCAAATTTATGCTAACCTTTAGCATATAAATGCATTTTCTTTCTACAGTTTATTAATTGATTCATATTACTTGTTTCTCCTATTTCTGTTTGCTGTCAAATTGTCATGCAGAGAATTGTATCATTTCATTTAAACTTGTGCGGAGATCTAATACCAACATGAAAGGTAGATAGATCCCGTGCTTGTCTCTTGCACAATATGATAATTCTCAGTCTTAGTGCTGCCATCTGTTGTCATCAAATATTATGCTGTGAAGAGAATTAGGCTTGGAAAAAGTGAAATCTGCGGAATTTAAAGCCACAAGAATGGTAGGTTAGTCTCTTATCCTTTTATACCAATTTTCATCTTTTCTTTCTTTTCTTCGTGTGTCAGATTGTTCTCACCAGATACAGCCAACAATTCATAATTAGAGACTTATTTCAACCATAATCATTTTATCCCTCATCATAAAAGTTGGTGGATCATGTAATGAATGTTATCAATCAAGAGCATTACCATCCCCATTGAGCTTTCCCATGGACAAAGTGAAATAGATTAGTAGTATAGTTCCCATGCTTGACCTGCCACAGGAGATAAGATTTACTCAATCAATGAACTTAAACTCTTGCATTTCTCAATAAAATAATTTTACACATAATCGAAATCTTTTTCTTATTTTCGAACCACATATTCTCCAAAAAAATCACTATTCCAAAATACATTTTTAACCAAACATGGGGCTCAAACAAGGGCTAAATGTTCTTTCTACTGTTCAACATGAATGATATCTATTCATTATTAGCAGATATATTGAATCATCTGCTTTAAAAAATTATTGATAATATCCATTTGAATTCCTCAATTGGGGGACGTTTGATTAATTAATTCATTGAAATTGTAGAATTACGGGAAGTATTTTCATCTTGGCAAGTCTGGCCTGTAACCAAGGAATGAACTTACAGGGTTGCAAAGAAGAAAAGTATCCTCCTGGGATCAATTGTCCAGAAGGGAGAAGAACGCCTGAAGCTGAGTCTCTTGCCTCCAAATTTGCTTTCTGTAGCCCTGTTGCTCATGCTTCCATTCATGATTGTGATCTGATGATGGGTTTGGGGGTTGTTCGAGTGATCCTTGGATCCTACTATCACTACTGCTGGCTTTTCAGTTGTGATAGTCCTGTGTAAAGCAGCTGCAGTTTTAAGACCAAGAAAAACTCAGAATAAACATAAGCATTAGTTTTGCTCTTACTCTAGCTTCCCTTAATGTAAATGCATGTGCAGCCCAGCATGCGATATGTGAATAGAACACAAAGTGTGTCCTGACAAGAAGTTTAAATTCATCTTGGAATATTTTTTGTCCTGTTGATTTAGCACGCAAAGGAAAGAAAAATTGGCAGAAAAATTTGGTGCCATAAAGTTTGTGTACAGTAGAGTTGACATGGAAACAATTTTTAAATCCAGTAAAATTTGAAGTTGCGTTATGATGCTTGCATGTGCCATATATATTAGAAAAATAGCACCTACGGCCACCAGTACTGACATATGTAGCATCTGCGACACCATAGTATACAAATTAATAACCTCATTCTTTTCAAAGGATTAATACCCTTTGATTAGATGAGTCATAGCATTTGAATACAAGATGGTTAAAATTGATTACCGGGTTTACACAAACAGATTTTCATTAGCTTTCTTTAGAATCTATCGTACCAAACAATTGCACTAGTACAGATTTCTTTATACGGGACAGTATATATAATGGATGTGAATTAGAAACTTGGACACGACTTTTTGATGGTTTCTTCTTTGAAAATGGACATGAAGAAAAGCAAATAGTTACCTCTTGGTGAAGTTGCATTAACCCTACTAGTGTCTTTCTCGTTGCGTGTAATAGGGTTGATTTTCTTCTCGTCGCCTCTGAGTGATCCTATCCTCGAAAGGTTCCTCTGCAAATATTTATTTATGATCAAGTATAAGTATTACAATTTGCCACTCGTGCAAAGAAAAATACCCTTAAAGCATGGTGATGTCTTGTATTTATAAAGTTTAAACAAGAAGAGGAGCTACTAAAAGGCAAGAATTTAAGGCTGAAAAAGCCAAGAGTTTGATACCAAAACGTCTTGTCTAGTTAAAAGATACTGGAATCTGGATAACAAAGATATGGTATAATCACAAATCCAAAAAACAGTTTTTGAGATTAAAATGCTAAGAAATTACTGGATAAACTTACTGAAATTCTTGAATTTTCAATATCATCATCTTTCTCTTTGAGATGATGAGAAAAACGTTGCATATCCATCACAAAGCTATCGGATTTAGTCCCTCCATTTACTTGATGATCAGACACAGAAATTTTCTGATCACCATCTCCGTTTTCTTCACCATCAAAATTTGTGCTCAGATTCTGATGAGCCATTTCCATCTGAAATATGAAAAATATAATACGTGAGAGAATTTAAGAATTAGGAACCTCAATAAAACAGTTAAAAAAAAAGTCGGGAATGAATGAAAAAACTGTGACTTTACCAACTTTACGTTTTCAGCCATTTTGGTCCACCTTGTGCTGCTGAGAGAATTCAAAGTAAAAAAGTAGTTGAAGAAAGAATAAGGCGGATTGGAATGTTGTTGTCACCACCTTGCGTACTAAATCAGGATTACTACTTTTTTGTTTTCATCACCTTATCTAAAATGACACATCAAAACAAACAAACAAATAAACCTTGTATAGTCAACTTTGTTCGCCCATATCAATGATAAAAAACAAGTTCCTTGCACGAACTATCTCGTGAATGATAAGAAAGAGAATGCTTCATTTGTAAGACTTCATTTTCTTTAACTAACTGCTATCATTCCATCATTTGTGGATAGAATTTCGGCAACCCAGATTTTTCTTCTTCGACCATCTTCTCTTTATTCAGTTTCTGAAAGGAAAAAAATAAAAATATCACCAGAAATTTAATGGGTTTTTACTGATGTTAAGAAGGATGATGTGTGAAAGGGGAAAGGAGAATTTCAAGGTGAACTTTGGAATGAAATCATGTGTCACGTTTTTGTGGATGGAAAGGGACCATGCAGGTCTAGTCAGTTGAGAGGTTATGAGGATTTTAGTGGGGTTCTATGAAAATCTTATCCCCAACTAGTGCTTTATGATTAATATTAATGTATGGCTTATCTAAAGAATGCTTTTTTAAGCTACACATGATTTGGTGGCCATTATAAGCAAGATTACACCCCTTTACCTTTAGTAATCAGAATGTTTTTCTTTTTGCAAAAATACTCCATCTCTGATGACATTTCTAGAGAGTCGGGTCTACCTATCGTTCTTTACAGGCCATACGCTCGTATAAAAGAGGTTTAGTTACGTGTGTGTAAACGGAGAAGAGTCACACCCGATTAACAACTGGTGTAAAACTGAAGTGTCGCATATACTTTATTCTTCTGTTACGATATGTACGGTGTGGAAGTCCAAAAGTTAAATGAAAAAAAGATAAAGTGGCTAGAAAGCGAAGAAGAAATGTGGGTGATTGCATAAAGAAAACTGAAACGTAGAAAAATCTGCTATAGATTGAGCATATCAAAATAGCATGATAAAACGATCATAATCGTGATAGTCATTGGCTTCTTTATTGCCTAGAGAATAGCAAAAAGAAAAGCTTCATTAGTTATTGATATTGGCTTCTTTACTGCCTAGAGAATAGCAAAAAGAAAAGCTTCATTAGTTATTGATATGATCCGGGATAGGCAATCACTTTGTAGAGTTTTGGAGTGCAAATTGAAGAAGTTGACAAGTCAAGGGTCAAGTTTCGTGAAGGACTCGGGAGCCGAAATGAGTTGGATTCAAGGTTTGAAAGATACTTGGAAAGAAAACGAGCAGAGTGGATGAAAACGGGTATACCTATTAGCTTGGTTGTTAGATTTTCGCCCATGATACATTTCGAAAATGGCACAAAATTTTGCACAAGGCTACGCGAGCTCATGGTACTTTTGAGCTTGCGATCACACAGAAACATGCTGAGAACAAGTTGGCGGAATTTTCCTATTTTCGCGATATTTCCTTGTTAATCTATAATTATATTTTATTTCCAATTTTGATAATATTCTATGACCTAATTACATTTTATTAGGGTTTATAACATTAGTATAAATATGAGATTTATTTCATTGTAAAAATAAGAACATTTTTAACATTATGAATTGAATGAGATTTCTCTCCTTTTGTTCTTGATTGAACATGTACCGAACTTATCAAATATTGTTATATTTGTGGCGTTCAACCGTTAAAACTTATCAAAGGATTAGGCACCCTATGTGGCGTTCGAAAATCGAGCTAGGTTCGTTGGTTTTGTAATCAAGAGGTCATTCAAACTTTGTTTTTATTTGGTTGCTTGATTCAATAATTTTGCAGGTCGAGATTCTACCGTCTACAACCTGAATTTGGGCTTTCCCGATGTTTTCAATTAATTTCGCGATTTCCACGCTGATCTCGTACCCGGGTTCGCGTCATTTGAAAACTCCTTATCAAGGGTTCTGATACCAAATGACACGAACCCGGATAAGGGATCAGCGTGAAAATCGCGGAATTAATTGAAAACGTCGGGAAAGCCCAAATTCAGGTTATAGAAGGTAGAATCTCGACACGCAAATTATTGAACCAAACAACCAAACAAAAATAAAGTTTGAACCAAGCTATTCGTTTTCTTTCCAAATATCTTCCAAATTTTGAATCCAACTCGTTTCGGCTCCCAAGCCCTTCACAAAACTTGAACCATTACTTTTCAACTTCTTCAATTTGGAATCTAAAACTCGATCAAATGATTGCCTATCCTGGATCATATCAGTTATCCAGTCAACACTCCTTCGTGACTTTGTAGCTTCATACTCCAAGCTTTTTCCTCAAGAATTCATATATAACTTTAGGAAGTGCATTTGTTAGAATGTCAACACTTTGATTTTCTGTTTTGCAGTAGATTAGCTGCACTTCTCATTCCTTTTATTCCTCTCTTCGAAGATAAAACTTTATCTTGAAGTGTTTTATTTTGCCATGGAACACTAGACTATTACCAATTGATATTGCAGCTTAGTTGTCCACAAATATGTACAGGGGCAGAGCTAGCACTCGACGAGCCCTTACAGCCACTCATGCTGGCTTCGTCGCTTTTTTTCCTTATATTGGGTGGCTATCTACCGACCGCCTGTGCTCACTTCGATCCGCCCGTACTTACTTGGATTCCTGAATCCGCCACTGAATATGTGTGTGCTTTCTTTTTGTTCTATATGCAAATTTGTCATAAGTTTCCTGATCCAAAGGACTTGATTTATATCAGCAACAACTACATATTCTGTTTCTGCTGTGGAATAGGCTATGACTTCTTGTTTCTTTGAACACCATGAAAAATTCCAGAACCGAAGCTAAAGTATCAACCTGAAGTGCTTCTCACATCACGAGTACATCTAGCCCAATAACTATTAGAATAGCCATGAAGATTGAAATTTTTAACTTGTTGAAATCTTATTCCATAGTCAATAGTGCCCTTAACATATCTGAGGATTTTTTTTACTGTCTGAAAGTGAATTTCACTTGCACAATGCATGTATCTTGACAACAGACTTACTACATGCATAATGTCTGGCCTATTAGCAGTTAAGTACATTAGGCAGCCTATTAAGCTTCTATATAACCTTTCATCAACTTTTTTAACTCCATTTTCTTTGCTAAAAATTTTTTTTTATTCATTGGAGTTGTTGTTGACATGCATTCCTCCATTTTGAATTTTATAAGAATCTTCATTGCATATTTTTTCTAACTTACAAAGATTTCACTTTGGTTTTGCTACACCTGCATAGCAAGGAAGAATGCCATTTTCCAAGATCATTCATTTCAAAAGCATCTTTCATTCCTTCTTTAAACCTATCAATGAGATTCTCATTACTTCCTAAGTAAATCATCAACATTTAAGGACACCACAAGTGTTTCATCAACCATCTTAATATATAAGGTAAATTCACGTAGACTCCTTTCAAAGCCTAAGTTCATCAAGTGTTCAAGAATTATGATGTACCAGGACCTTAGTGCCTGTTTTAAACTATACAGGGTTTTTTTTCAGTTGAGATACCATCTTTTCCAAATCTTGAACAGAAAATCCTTTAGGTTGCTCCTCGAAAATTTCTTACTCCAAATATCCATTCAGAAATGCTGACTTGACATCCATTTAGTGCACAACCTAGCCCTTTTGTGCAACAAGAGAGTGCAACATCCTTATGGTATCCAACCTAGCAACTGGGGCAAAGGTTTCAGAGAAATCTACCCCCAAACATTTGTGCGTGTCCCTTGACAACAAGTCTTGCCTTGTACTTGTTCATAGAACAATCAGGGTTGAGCTTGGTTCTGTAAACCTACTTAACTTCTACAGCTTTCTTGTGTTGAGGTCTGTCCACCAACTCCCATGTCTGGTTCTTTTCAACCATCGTAAGACCCTCTTTCATTGCATTTATCCATTTCTAATCAGTTGCAGATTCTTCATATCATGCAGGCCCCATTACAGCAACATTATACCTTTGATAAATGTCAGAGAGTGACCTGGTTCCTCTAACAAGATTTTCATCAGTATCATCATTCCCCCTAGAACTCGAGCTTCTTATCATTCTCCCAACTCCACCTGTCTAACTCAAGGAATTGGACATCCCTGCTGACAATTACTTTGTTGCTTTGTGTTAAGTAAATCATGTAGGCCTTTGAAAATAAGATATAGCCTCCAAAACTCCCAAGTTCTACTTTCTTGTCCAATTTCTCTTTCTTAACATGAGGACTATAAGAGAAACACAGGCAACCAAATGTCTTCATATTAAGCAATTTTTGTTTTTAGTCATACCATGCTTCAGTGGAGTCCTTTTCTGCAAAGCTTTTGTTGGCAATCTGTTTAGCAAAACAATTGCTGTGTTTGCAGCCTTAGCCCAAAATTTCTTTGGCAACCCTTTGTCATGAAGCAAGCACCTAGTCATCTCCATAATTGTCCTATTTTTCCTCTCCACAACACCATTCTGTTAAGGGATGTAAGGTACAGTCAACTGGCGTTCAATGCATGTATCTTCACAAAGCTTGTTAAATTTTCCAAAGGTATATTTAGTTCAATTATTAGACCTAATCACCTGCATTTTACACCCACTTTGAGTTTCAACCCAAGCTTTAAACTTCTCGAAAATGTCAGCAACCTCAGATTTAAGCTTCATAAAATAAACTCGGCACATTCTTGTGTGATCATCAATGAAAGCAATATAATACTTACTGTCATTCAGTGATTGTGTTTTTATAGGTCTTCATATATCTGTGTGTGTTAATTACAACTTCAATGTAGCCCTCAATGCTTTGTTTTGTTGAAAAGGAAGCCTTGTCTGCTTCCCATACCGATAGGCAACACATGTAGGAAGCTTCAATTTAAGTGTCACCACACTTTAGTTTGTTGGATTAGCTACTTACTTCACAAGTAAGAAATACCGCACTTGATGGTCTTTCCGTAATAACGATATCCGTATCTCATTATTACTTATGACCACAGATGATTTAAGATTCAATCATATATAATTTATACATATCAATCACAACTCCTTGTGATTAACGAATTACTAAGACTTGAATTTATGGACTTTATCATTTAATTTATTAGAATAGTAATTCAAATAAAGAATAGATCTAGTCATAAAGAAAATGCATCATTCATATATATATTAAAAGTGTTTATGTACGAAATCGATTGGATTTAGGGCATAACACTTACACTGACATCATATTTGTTCTACAAGCAAGGTGAAAAGCCATATTTTTTTTTTTTTTTTTCAAACTAGTGACTATGAAGGTAAATCTTAATGATAGAAAGAGTACTTATGGGTTTGTTTTATGATATAGATTCATAAACAGTGTCATGGTCATAAAAAAACAACAAATTGTAACTTTTTCAACTTCTGAGTTGAATTTCTTGCTTCAACATAATGTTCTTGTCAATGTTTCTTGTTGACGAGGTTGCTTAAAACATTTTAAAGTCAGCAGAAAGGTCCAATAATAATCCATTGTGATAATGCTTCAGCAGTCAAGATTTCAAAAGATCCAATTCTACATGGAAGAAGCAAGCATATAGATGTTAGATATCATTTTGTACATGATATTTGCAGTCATGGTATAATTGATTCTATAGAAGTGAAAATCAGGTGGCTGATACTACAATTAAACTACTTGTTCACTTATTTCGTAAGTGTATGGATCAATACAATGAATTATGAAAAGAATCAAAGCTATTGTTGATATTTGCCAAACGAATCCCAAAAATGGATTTTCAAACTCTTCCTCGATGATCAATGGATGCAATTCAACCATCAAGATCCAATTTAGAGCAACAAATCTTGAGAATATATAAAAGAATGTATCTCTCGTCTCCCTCTTGAAAAGAATGAAATTTCTAGACCTCTTTCTAGGTCAAAAATCGAGCCACGAATTGATAGAAGCCAGAAGTTGAGTCAAATTAGGAGAACTGATTTTTGGGTTCGTCTGGCTGTTGTGATCACACAATTTCTTTTCGTGCGCTCGCATGGTTCATTGAAACTATCCACTAGAATTATCAATTAGTGCCTTGCTATCGCTTAATATTATATCGATTGCAACAGTTGCTGTCTTCCAACTTAGTGCAATTTGGTCCTTGAACCACTTTCCTATTCATCTTAAGTCCTCTTGATTTGCAATTTAGATCCTTTAACTTCCAAACTTTACACTTGGGCTCTAAATTCCAAACTTCTTCTATCTTTCATCCTTTTTTAAAAAATCAAATATCGTTCCTTTTTATCATTTTTCATCCAATATCAGCTTTTCTCCTAAATTAATCAATAAACACTCTAAATTAAGTATTTAGCTCATAAAAGCACTTCCAAATACCACTTTCTATGATCCAAAGAAGTGTATAAATCACATTTATAAAGCAATCACAAACTTGAATATTTGTTTGTCCTTGAGTAAAGAAAATAGAAACTTCACTAGACTCTAAACATACTCAATGGATATAAGTTATATAATATTTTTCAAAGTGAATATCTAAATCACAAAATTCAAACATAATGATATATGTGTGTGTTTCTTATTTTGGTAGCTATTTCGCTAAGACATTAATGATATAAATATCACTCTAGGACAATTAGCATCGCCCCATATCGATATTTGATTTGTGTGGTTATCAATGTAGTTTGTTTATTCGTACACTTTTATCTCATTCAATACTTTACACTTTGGTCCCTGAATTTCAAATTTTGTCCATCTTTGATCGTTCATTTTCATTATTTCTTGTCCAATACCGAGTTTTCTCCTAAAATAATCAATTAACACATTGAATTTAGTACTTCGCTCATGAAAATGCTCCAAAACGCCACTTTAATTGACCAGATAAAAGTATAAATCACACTGATCACCACTCAAGCAAGCAGTTTTTATGAAGCTTGGAGAATGCTAAAAATATGTATTTAGAGTTTACCTTGAATGTTGTGAGGTATTTATACTAGTCACTGTCACATCCATGTCATAAGATCTACAATATTGAGAGGACCTGTGGCAAAATACAATTGAGGTCCATTTTATGGGAGGGGCTGCGGGGATCAACTTTATAAAAGGTTGGGCCGAGTTTGACCAAAGCTGGCTCGTATGGCTCCTACGATAGTTTACCCATTGGGGAAGTGTGAGTTCCTTATGAATCAAAGATAGATCAATAAAGTCTAACTCAAATGGCGTACTGGTCATGTGAGTATGTAGGCCACCCAGTGTTGTAAATGGCACGTCTAGGTGGCAAAATGACACGCTTGGGGCCTAAACGCTAATTTTTTTTAATGTTTTTAAAATTAGGTTGGACCGGCCAGTTCAATCAATAAAAAAATTACTCAATTTGTCAATTTTTCCATTAATTAGATGACTCGAGACCGATTTCTTAGTTGATTGTTTAGAACTTGTTTGAGTCCCATTTTTAGCTATTAATTCATTTTGGAATAGTAGTTTGATGGAAAATATGTGGTTAAAAAATAAAAAAAAAGTTTTGAATTTGCGTGTAATATTATTTTTTTGAAGAATGTATGGTTGAAAATAAGAGAGAGAAAAATATATTATGAAAATAATAGAGAACAAACAAGGGCTTAATTATTATAAAATTTTCAACTTTTTAAACGGGGAAAATTAGGCCCCATACTCTAAAAATTGGCCAAATTAGAATAATACTCTAAATTAATTAGGGGAACTAAATTAAACACTCCAAAGCCATATTAATTACGTTCTAACTTATAACAAAACCCAAACTCCACATATCTTGCACCCTCGTCTGCAGTCGCCCAAAACAAAACTCAAAATCTCTCAAATCCCACAGACATTGCACGCTTCTCTGCAGTCACCGGTACGACAACAATGGTGGTGCTACGGCAGCCAAGTCCATGTTTCCGATCTACTTTCTTCTCATTTCGTGGATATCTTAAACTTCAACCCTAGAAATATCAAATAGTCGACCTATTCATTCCGACACCAACTTCGATACCAAAATCCTATTCCTATTTCTGCAATGGCTGGAGAAAGTGTGTTGAAGAGGAAAAGATACATCGATGAAGAACCATCTTCAAAGAAGAAGAAATCTTATAAACCCAAGGTTCATTTTTCGGTCATTGTCGCTCTACAATTGTTTTGCTCGTTTTCTGATAATTATTGCTGTGTTCGTTTTCTTGAACGGATTTGTGAAGTCATTTTCTTGATGGCTATGGAAATGATGTGCTTGTGTAAGAGTATGTGATGGAGTAATGTGCTTGTTCTTGTATATACTACAGATCCTGTATAGCTACAAGAGTATGTGCTGGAGTAATTTGCATTTTTTTTGGAGTAATGTGCTTGTTCTTGTATTTGCTATAGATCCTGTATAGCTACAAAAGTATGTGCTGGAGTAATGTGCAGTATTTTGGAGTAATGTGCAGTTTTTTTTTAGTATGTGCTGGAGTAATGTGCTTGTGTAAGAGTATGTGCTATAGATCACGTATAGCTACAATATCTATTTTTCCAGATTCATGTTTAAAGGAAACTAATTAGTGGTTCTTTTGAAGTGTTTGTCACTTTTTTTAGTGTAAGCCATTTTTTGATTGTTGTATGTTACAAACATAATTTTAATCATTATCATATCTTTTTGTAGGATTGGAATTTTATAATCCCCCAAAATTGTTGGTTCAAGGGGAAAGTTACNAAATACATGCCTTGGTGCCTTTATAGATTTGAGTGTAATAGAGTTGCAATCACAACTGATACATCAACTGCTACTCAGGGAGGTGAAGCAGCCGAATGCAAATGAAATATATTTCAACATTTGAGGAGTTCTGTTTAATCTCAGGACTGAGATACTTTGGAAATGGTGATTTTACTAGATTTAGAATGAAGAATAGCCATTTGAAAGAGCATTACTTCAAAGAGTACCAAAGCATCTCAGCAAAAGTAGTTCAAGAAGTGTTCCTTAATCTTCCAATCAACACTGTAGATAAAGATGCAGTTTATATAGGCCTAGTTTATCTTATTACATTCTTCCTGTTTGGTACCTCTTATCACAAGGGTATTGATGATTCCTTTTTTTGTCTTGTGGAGTCTGAAGAGATGAATCATTTTTCTTGGGGTAAAGAAATTTTTAGTGTTACTCTATCATCATTGAAGAATGCCTTTAACAAAAGAATGAAGAATATTTTTACCGTAAAGAAATTTTTAGAGTATAGGTTGAGTGGATTCCTACTTGCTTTTCAAGTATGGATTTATGAAACCATTCCTGCTATTTCTCAAAAGAGGTTTTGCATCAAGCATAAACCTCAATTTCCTCGGATGTTGAGTTGGAGTTGCAAAGAGCACGCGACATTTGTAACTTTAAGGAAGAGCATTTTTTATTTGGTTAAAGTAAGTTTTCTACATTTCTGTTATTTATTTTATATCTTTAGTATTTTGTGTTCTTGTAAATTATATGATTTTGTATTTTTCAGCTGGAAGTAAATCGAGTGGTGCCTCTTGAGGTAGAGAAGAAAGAAAACTATGCAGTTGGCTTGTTTGTTGAAACGAATTGTGAAAGTTTGGGCAGTGACGAGGACGACGACGACTTTGAGCATCCAATAGGTCAACAAAAGAAGTTACTGGATGCACCATCTGTTGGCTGTTCTGGCAAGTCTTTAGAAAAGAAGGACAAAGGAAAGAATGATGAGGTTTGTGCATTTGTTATTTTATTATCATATTGTGCAACTATTTTTGTAAAAAAGTGACACTGTGTCGCTTTTTTGATGCAGTGTCACTTTTTTATCACAAAAATGTGTTTAAAAATTGACTCTGTCACTTTTTCACTTTTTGTTACAGTGCATCATTTTTTTATCACTTTTTGGATGCAGTGTCACTTTTAAAATAAGTTTATCTTTACTAATGTTTTTCAGGGAGCCTCAAAGACTAATGAAGAACTTTGGAAAAGGTTGGTTGAGGTTGAAATGAAAGTTGTGCAGTCAGATGGCATCATTTCTGAACGCGTTTCTAACCTCGAAATTAAAATTCAGTCAAACAAATTTGAGAACCGTCTAAGAGAGGTTGAAAAGAGGGTTAAAATGAATGATGAAGTTATGGAGCGTCTACAAAATTTGGAACGAAAAATGGACAGTATACTGATGGCTAGTAATGAAAAAGTAATGGAGCGTCTACAAGATTTGGAACAGAAAATGGACAGTATGCTGATGGCTAGTAATGAAAAAGTAACGAAGGTATTCAAGTTTTTTCGAGTAAAAATTTAATACATGCAAATTTTTGTTTAGTTTTTGTCACTTTTTTAGTCTCAGACTTTTTTGATTTTCTGAAATTAACTGTTTTTTGTAGGATTATGTGGAGAGTTTACCAAATGAAACGAAGATGACAAACCAGGTGTTTTATGACTTTCCTAATTTTTCTTTAGGTGTTGAGTTTGAAATGAATGGCGAAGAAAAATATGTTGAGGTGCTACTTAGTAAAACAGAGACGGCAGTTCATGAAAGTGACAAGATAGTGGAAAAAAGTAGTAAGGAATTTGAAAATAGTGACAAGAAAGTTGAAGGAAGTAAAAAGGCACTTGAAATGAATTTGAATGAAGAAGTTGAATTTATTGAAGATGATTGGTTAAGAGTTGACCATGATGTTGCTCGTAATTTAGCAAAAAATCAAGAAGTATTTGTATTTTCATTTGATTATCGTTTTTATTATAATTTATGTTTGTTTTTAAATTAATATATTTGTTTTAATGATTATGTTTCAGCGTGTTACATCATCATCTTTTGAACCCGGATTTCAAGTGCTGGACAATGAGGTTGAATTAAAGGATGAAGTTTGGCAAAAAGTTGTGGAAATAACAGATGCAATTCAAGCTGAAGCTGAAATTGAAGAGAAAAATGTTGATGCTATTCTAATTGATGATGAAGTTACACCAAATGTGCCGTTGAAGAGACAAAAGAAACCTGCAGCATTACTTCAGTCCCCTTGGGTGAATGAGTATGATTCTACATCAAGGACTATAAAACGTGTTGTAAAAGGCACCTATGCATTTCCTGTTGGTTTGGACCCTCCTTTTGCATATGACGTTGATGCTTTCGAGCTTTGGTACAACAAAGGGTGGGTAAAAAAAAAAAGTAAGTTATTAATATTCTTTGTTTATTAATTTTATCTAGCAAAGTGACAATTCAATTGTTTATTATCACAATGTCACTTTTCTTTTTAAAAAGTGATACAATGTGACTTTTCTGTTTAAAAAGTGACACAATGTGACTTTTTACATTATCACTACAACAAAAATAGTCTACGGCAACGTTTTTTGAACGTTGCCGTAGACCTTTTGCAACGTTTGGATGTGTATTGCAAATCAAGGTGTTGCCGTAGAATAGGACCCCTACGGCAACGTTTTTTTAAACGTTGCCGTAGACCCCCTACGGCAACGTTTTTTAAACGTTGCCGTAGGGAATTTTTTTTTTTTTTTTTACAGCAATTTTCTCAAATTGATTGACAAAATTAAAAATGAATCCTTATGAACAAATTTTGGAATTGCATAAAAATTGATAATTTTATTACAAATTTTTGAATCCATACACTTGAATATTAGAATGTGATACAAAAACACCTAAATACAAATGAGTTTCAAAATGGTAATACATCAATTGATAGTAAGCACTTCCATCCAGTGTGATAATCACCCAACAAACAAATTTACTCTAAGCAACCCTATCATGCTAAAATAGCCCAAGACTTCAAGACATTACTTCCACCATTACTAGTAGAATCTTCATCTGTAGCAGTAAACTGTACAAGGCCTTCATTCTCCTGCTTTAGAATTTGAATTATTGTAGATTTCTCCTTATGTGCCTGCAAAAAATTGTGGACACCATAAACATTCCAAACTTGTAAAACAAAAATATGCCCATGTAAAACAAAAATATGCCCATCTAGCTAACAGGTGAGACAATTCCACTATAACCTAAGCAAACGCCAAAGTAAGTCTGTAGTTGAACAATTCCCGTAAGGCAGGCAGCAATATGTTAAAAATTAGCATCAACTGAATCATTTCTACCATTTAATCTATTGCTGGAAAAACTAATCATTTCAATACAGAAAATACTGTTTCAATTAGGCTTGGATTTCTCTTGCAGGAAGATGAAGCCCCTAACATTCTGTGGTACTGGTTTTGTTATGTCTGAGTGGCCTGCAAGAGAAATCCAAATACAAATCAAATGGAAAGAAGAACGAAAGCAAAAAAAGTCCTTTTAGAAACCATCAAAGGAATTGTAGCTAGAAATAGTCCCAAGTGTATCAACTGAACATGGTACAGAGCGAAAAGTGTTGCCCCAATGATAGCAAAAAAAGGCCTTTTAGAAACCATCAAAGGAATTGTTGCTAGAAATAGTCCCAAGTGTATCAACTGAACATGGTACAGAGCGAAAAGTGTTGCCCCAATGAATGGTCCAACCCAGAACATGCACTGCATATTATTAGAGCAAGATGAGAGTGAGAAAAAAGTTTAGCCAATCTTATCATTCCATTTGCGAATTTTTTTTTAAAAAGATTCACATGTGTCTGAAAATAGATAAAGGAGGGTTGTGGTATGTGGAAGATAATAAAATCTGAGGTTAAACAGCCAATAAAAATCTAATACTACAAGTATACATACTTCATAGGATGGATAGTTATAAAAACTAATTTCAATCCAAGCATCATTGCCCCAGCGATGACTGCAAGCAGTAGATAGAAGCAGAAGAATGCAAATGCTGCAGTCCCCAGCAGACCTAAAAGTAGCAGTAGACAATGAAAGAAGTGAGAAGCAGAAGTATATACCCCAAACATCATCCAATTTGATGAAGATCTCATTAAGGAATGCAGAAATAGGAGGGTCAATCAGCAAATATATGACAATATGTGCAATCCAAGCCACTGAAACAATCAGCCTGTTCAAAGCCAAAAAAAAAAATATGCTGTCAGTCAGGTTTCAGAAAACACACATCCAAAATAGATCAGTAGGTCAAACAGCAGCAAAACCATTAAGCATACAAAAGTAACAAGAACGTCCCCTAGAACACCCAGTACAAGTTTGGCTAGGTAGCCAAGCACAGACATAGCCCATGACGCCTCAGCCTGAATACATTAGGCAACAACATTATTCAAACTTTCCTTCTTTCTAGGTCAGAACGCTTATACAATCACAATACAGATGAACAGACTATATTTTTAGGTCATCACCTTTTCACCTTGAGGGTACATCTCTTCCAATGCCTTCACATCTTCTTCCAAGAGAAGTAGCTCCTGCAAGATATGAACACACAAGATAATCCTCAGATAATGAAAAAAGAAATCAGGAAAGTTTGAGAGAATCTTGCGGCTCAACGTTCCAAATTTTGCAAGAAATCAGGCACAGACAGGGCCATAATATAATAGAATCAGGAAAGTAAAATGGAAATGCGTGATAGAAAGAAAAAAGATGAAGTAAACCACAAATGCACCAGATCAACCTAAAAATTGTGAATCGGATGGTAAAATCAACAAGAGAAACCCAATTGTCACTCATATAATAAGGAAGGCATGATAAACTAGATCCGGTATGTTATGCAGCTAAGAAATTTACGTTCACTGGTGCATCTGAATGGCTGAAATAAAAGGATTTTGGTTCAAAAACGTCAATTGTCTTATGTTTCAAAGTTGAAGGACATTTGCAGCATTCTTTTCGTTGAAGGATGGCCTTGGAGGACATGGTTAGTTTCATGTTAAATCAGGCATTGAAATTCAGTTTGACACATTGTATAAAATGATTCCCCAACATAAATAAATAAATAATTAATGTTAACACATTAATGAAAATTGCACTAAAGGTTTAACCATAATTTCCCACCAGAGCTATTCAACAATTTGTTCACCTCACACCACAAATTTCTTTGGGCTAGACATCATTTTTACCCCTCTAAAAAGTCTAGTAAAAGGTCTAATCCACATAACAATCTCTAATATGAATCGATTATATGAAGTTATACCTATAGCTCCTGCAAATCCACCGTGCCAATGTAACAGCCTCTGGTGAACCAGGAAGAGTCTTCGGTACCATTTGGGAGCTGAGTCGAGATGGAGAAATTGCCATACCAACTCTCTGAATTGGGGCTTTTTGTAAGTTCTAGGTATTGAAGGGGAGATTAGTAAAGGAACAATGAGAACACGAATAACTAGATTTCGAGTTTTCTTGTAAAATTGGTTAGGATAGAGGACCATAATAGGTTGTTAGAAATATGTTAAGTTTTTGATGATATTTTAGTTTAATGGTTGTTTAAAAAAAAAAAAAAACTATTTATTAGCATTAGTTGAATGTCAATGAGTGATTTTTTGATGTACATATGCATTTAACGTACACACATATATAGAGTGGCACGCGCGACGCACGACACACCCATAGGGAGTTTTACTTCGGTAAGTACTGGTCCACTAAAAAACTGATCTAGTGTCTTTAAATAAGAATAGACCCACAAAAAAAGCAAGATATAAGATCTGACTGGGCTAAAAAGAGAAAGCAATTAAAACAATTAACAATGACAGAAAGAATAAAGATGGAATATAATCGTTCTTCAATGATTAGCCAGAAAATACTCCGAGGCTTGAGTTTGGGTGCTTGAATCGTTCCGTCCTCCAAATATTGTTATGCAGCTACTACCATATTTTGCTGTCCTCTTATGGATGTTAGCAAGATTTGCCTCTTTGTCACTAGAAGAATGTTTGCCATTGTCATCTTTTGCGGCCCTTCAATAGATGTCAGCAAGATTTGCCTCTTTTCCACCAGATGAATGTGCTCCTCTTTAATCTTTTGCCGTCCTCCTATAGATGTAGCAAGACATGCCACTTTGCCACTAGATTAATGTGCGCCGCTATCATCTTTTGGTGTCCTTAGATATCAGAAAGACTAGCCTCTTTGTCGCTAGATGAGTGTTTGCATTTCTTATTATTGCCATCACTGCTCTCACTAGCTGGCTTTTCAAAGAGAGTGTAGTATGCAAGCTTTTGTTGTCTACATGATCCAAGTCCCTGTTTGAAATTTTTTAGTACAGGGAAGTCCAGTATTCTGTCTTCATTAACTTCTTCGTTGATTGGGGAGTTGTAACCATCTAAACTTGGCACTTATGAACATTTCCTACATCATTTGGAACGTTCAAACCAATTCACCATGAATACTCGATCTTTAGGTCTCAAACCCAATTTAACATAACAAATGTGAAAAACATGTACCACAACTGATAATCTTACGACATGCAAATCAGCTATGGTTTCCACTTCACATATATACTAGCCCCTCTCTATTATGCATGGCGTAATTCACCAAAACAAGACAGGACAGGCATTAGTTTCCGCAAAATTGAAGTCATTTTACCATCAAATGTGGACTAGACAAGACATTTTACCATTTTTATTTGCATGTACATCAGTATTTTTATATTTACATATCTGCATTTAATGCGCATGCACATTTTCCTGTAAATATCTGCACTTCATCCTCCACTCCATATAATTCATCCACCACAGATCTACTGATCTCAATTTTGATAATTCTTTAGAATGTTATGATCATTTTTCTCAAGGCTGGTGAGTTAAGCTACTTGGAAACTGAAGAAGGTTTCATCTTTCAATCCTCCAAGAGAGTTCGAAAGAGGTCAATTGTTTTCTAGGTCAATATACAAGAATTTTTTTTCTTATAAATCATATATTTTCATTCCAATGTTTAGGAAAATGCAGTGAAGGTAGTTTAAATATTCGTCTTGGAAACAAATATGGTTAGAGGGCTATTCTAGTCTATGAGTACTCTTTTCAGTGCAATAACATTCAGAGACTTGGATTGTGTTTAATACGTATTGAGCCTTTGACTTGTTTAGAATATGAATTTCTTCTTCTCGTCACTCCTATCCCTTAAATGAATTAATTTGGATGGTGAGTTTGACCTTTGAAGAATTCCGTGTCCCATCGATATATTCCTTCTAGTGGCAAGTTGATCATTGCCCATGTATTCTTTTGTTACCTCCTCATTCTGCCACCACGTTTCCGGTGTCATAAACACAAATGCCAGAAAATTTAGTGCAGACTATTCCTATTCGAAGTTTTAATATCTCATTTTTAGTACTAGATGGCAAAGACAATGCAATAAATAAAATTTGTGCATATTATTCTTCTTTAATACAATACAATACTGTCTAAACTACCTTAACAAAATGCTTATAGTATCAATAGTACTTATACACTGCGGAAAAATATATGTACATCTTAATTGCAGCCCGGCATATATCATGACATAAATTCCATCTGTCTTTTACCTCGAAGTCATTAAACCTCAAAGGTTGGAATAGAGGATCTTAGTTGTCACAGAATTTCTTGAATAAGCAGATGAGCAAACTGATAAATCCCATATGGAAATGGCCGATCAATATCCTAACATATTGGTATTTTATCCACTGTTATTGAATTGTTACCCAAATGATCTCCAATTGGTAGCAACAAACTTCCCTCATGAAAACCACAGAACCTCTTTTGTTGCATTGCTGAGTCATGATGCTAGACAGCGTACGACTAAGATATGCCAGTACCCTTCAAATGCCTGTCAAATTTGTAGAGTAAGCGTGCGACATTTTCTCTTAATTAAACCACAGAAGTCATAATAAGCATGTAATTCGCGTGGATTATGAATGGAGAGAATTATACAAATGAGAGAGGCGAGGATGTAAACATTGGGGTAAAGGCCAAAAAGCCATCAAACGGTGCCAAAGATGAAACCCGTAACCTTGAGCATGCTCACATTAAACAGAAGTTTGTATGTGGAATAGAATAAAGGAAGACACTATGAGATCACAAAACTTGTATATTCCTTGCAAACAATCAAGAAAGGATCAATGAAGGCTGATATGAATACCTATGCATCAATGTTATTTTTTAAAATCAGCTGAGAACCAACTGATGAGGCTGGAAGTTTTAAAACCTAATTCTAAACAATGAAAAATTGCACTCTTACTCCTCCTCTTTTAATATTAAAAAAGACCCTACTTTAATAAATACCATAATTCAGTAAATAAAACAATAAAGACATGGAGCTCTTGTTCTGCCTAGCCTTGGACCACATCAAGAAGCCATTATAGACCTTGTGAAGAAACTGGACAAAGAAAATGAATACAATTGTAGTTCCTGAAGATCAGAATTTTATCAGCTTAAAAAAATGACAGTATTAGTCCAGCAATTATTAGCAGATCAAATAACACATGGACGCAAAAATGTACAAAATTAAATCATACCTGTCTAGCAACAGCTGATGGAAAGATCAGGAGGATTATCTTTAAGGCAAGAGAGGACCCGCCATGTACTCCATCAATATGAGTACAAGATTATTCCTTTTTTGTTTCTGAACAACTCCAAGCCAATAATTTGGATAAATAAGTTGAATCATGGGTCAGATGCAATAAAAATAGACCTACCTATGGATTCAGCTCTTTTGCTATTCATCTCTCTCAATGTGTGCTTAAAAAGACGAACAGGTAAGGTGCCTGTATGTTTGAAATGTAAATTAGGAACTACAGAAAGAATATGGTTAGGCTAAGAAGCACCGATACAGACACTAGTGTCCGACACGCGATTTTTCGAAAAAGTTCTTATATGATACGTCGTCCACACGTTGATTAAAATATTATTTTTTAAAATAAAATTGAAGTGAATTTTTGGGTTTTTTTCTTGCAATTTTCGTGTAGGATAATTTAAAAGAAAGGGGATTTGGCTTCTTTTACAAGATTGATTTTTTATTAGCGTTAATATGGTAAATTAAAATAGTTTTTCCCACACGATACGTTGTCGACACGTCAATTAAAACATTATTTTTTAAAATAAAATTGAAGTCTATTTTTGGTTTTTTTCTTGTAATTTTCGTGTAGGATAATTTAAAAGAAAGGGGATTTGGCTTCTTTTACAAGATTTATTTTTGATTAGGGTTAATATGGTAAATTAAAATAGTTTAAAAGTTTACCTCTTTTTTAGATTGAATACCTCTCTCTTGTTCTCTAATTGAGGGTAAAATAGTAATTCAAAGTTGACATCATTTACATTTACGAGTCATCCACGGCTTGCCTCTCCATTTCTCCTTCAACAAAATAGAGTTTACTATTCTTCTTCCTCAGCCGCCACTTACTGTTCTTGCTCAGCCACTGACTCAAATTGCAGCATCAATAATTCTTCCTGAAACGGACTCGTGAGGTTGTTACTTGAACAGTTCTTCCACTAAACTTCAGTGTTCGGGGACATGTCGGAGACGTACCGGTGTCCGATATGTGTTGGACACCAATACGCTGACGCCGACAGAGTGTCAATGCTTCCCAGCTGCTGGGAAAAGATGATTTTGTGCCTTATGCTCCACCAATCAATGGAAAAGACACAATTTTCACTAAATCTCATTCGCACACATTATTTCTTCTATTAGATACTCCTTTGCAATGGCTTGAAATAATATCCTCCCATATAATTCCAGAGAAAATGATGACGCTCTCGTTAAGACTATATTTGCACTTACAAAAGTACACGGGATCCAAGTAAGCCTCCAAGATACAATAGAATTGAATGAATTGTTTGTAAGTATTTATTTATGCACTCACGACAACAAGCCCGAATGCCAGAAACTTGATAAACCAATGCAAGAGGCTTTATATCCTATTTCTGAATTATGAAATAATATAGAGCTTGAATTTTATATGGTAAAGAATAGTGAAAAATATGAAAGAAAATTTAAGGTGAAAGAGGAGACCATAAACTAAATTTCTATTATTTTTCACTTGTATAGTCAAAGAAAAACTTGGGTCCATTTACAAATTCTTTGCCAAATGTTATAACCATTTATAGGGGTCTTTTAGATTGGAATTAGATTAAAAAAAAACTGAAGAAATTTGAATTACAACCATCGAAATTAGTTAAGAATATAACATTTGCCATTGGAGCCATTTCACCTTTTAAATCCAATTTCCACTTACAAGAAACTACATGATGAGGTTCGTGTGGAGGAATAGGCACTTTCATATTTGGAACGCTTTGATGGTCGATGTTGGAAAAAAATGGCGTAACTTTTGCATACAGTGCCCGTTTTGAGCCCATAACCCCATTCCGGAAACCTCGCAATGATTCCCATTGAACTCATCGCTTTGCCATGACGTATGACAGGTTTTGGACGTTTGAATTCTTTGGTAAGTCAAAACGGCACTTAATATTTCTTAGTTCATTATTTTTAGTATTTATTTATTTTGCTTTGTAGCCCAACCCATTAAGGGATTGCTAGCCCAGTAGGTTATTTGTTGTTTTCATATTTAAGACTCTAAAACATCTGGTAGGACTTTTGGTTGTTCATGAAATAAGAAAAAGGGTTTGTTTTCTTAAGAGCAATCCATTTTCGAGTTGTTATTATTGTGTTTGTAGATTCAAGCTACATCACTACACATGCTAGTATAATAAAATGAGTAGACTGTTTTCATTTCAAGATGTAACAACATTATTTATTATGTATGAGGTGGCACCTGAGTCAACAATAAAGGATTGATCATTGATGTAACTGAAAACTAGAGCACGAAGAGAATTAGAAAATTCGTTAGATTTAAAAAAGAATAATTAGATAAATACAGGTAATCAATAACAAAATGATTTGGTTTTCCAAAAATATGAGAAGTCATTTTAACATCAAATTTATACTAGACAAGACAAGTGATTTTACCATCATTATTTGCATTTAAATGAATGTTTTTTTAATTTATATACACATGAAATAAATGCAAACATGTGCATTTAAGAATGGCACACACAACGCACGCACAAGAAGTTTTACTTAAAAAAGGATTAGTCAGGGAAAAGCTGATTAGTTCCCCAATGTCTTATCTCAGCCTCACCTTCTCCTCTATTGGAATTTCGGAAGTGATGACGAGACCCCCTCAGTGATGCTACTGAATTGGAGCAAATAGTTTTACCTTTTGAATCAGTAGTAATACAGTAACGTTCGTAATTGGCCATCCTTCTATATTTGGAACATCTTTCTATGGTTCTAGAGCCATAGAAATATGGCATGCATCCTTGACTGCTTTTTTCTGAGGCTGAAAGCCAATCTCAAGTGTGATTCAACTTCGTAAATTCACCTTGATTCGTGAATTTCATTGAAGGTGTCTTATTCGGTCCCTAAATCCCAGACAACCGACAAAACTGCTAAGCCGCCTTAGGAATTATCTATGAGCCTTCAGTTTCTGGTTTATTCAGCGTCATCTTTAGAATCTTAATATCTTCCCTGTAGAGAATGTCAGTGCAAATATGGCAAGCCTGAAACTTTCCTAATAAATTACAGAAGTGACATAAAATTTCCTTCATCTGATTACATTTATTTCATTTACAAACCTAATAAAATTTCCGTATTTTTTATCCATTTACATCACACAAAGAAAAAGGGGTTTGGGTTTCAGAATTAGGAAAACAAAGTGAAACTGTCACTGGTTTTATGCAACGTGAATTATACCGCAAGTGTACGGTGTCAAGTTTTGTAATATAGTAAAAAAATTAGAGTGTCGAACCCACAAGGATTGTAATTTAATTCCTACCATGTATTATAATTATTTTAGCTTTTGCTTTATCTAGACAAACCAAATTTCAATTCAATGTTTTTATTCTGAAATAATATGAATGTGTGATTACTCAAATGGAAAGAAAACAATTTAAAGGAGAATATCAATGCGAGAAAGCCTAGGGATTGATTTCACCTCACTATCAACAATGTTTTTCAACTTCTATAGTCACTTCTATCGATTTTTCCAGAATTCATAGGCAAGAATCTCAAATTAAATTCTATTCCCTCTCTCGAGTGCCGAATAGAACCTATTTCTATATTTTAATCTCAATATCTCTATTCCGAATTAATGCTATAGAAATTATAAGCACAAGATTCTTAAATCACAAGATTCTTAAATGAAATAAAGCTCAAAGGAATTACGCTTTCTCTCGAAACCTATAATTTCCTAGGTTGTGTCATTCTTAGATCACGCCTAAATTTCTCCCTCTCGAGTGTCGAAATTTAAAACATCAAATCATTCAATTATTGATCCCTCTTTGGTTATATTTGATCCCTTTGACATCTTTTTTCATCCAATTGACCATTAACACTCTCAAATCTTCATCATGAGGTTCGGCACAACTATTGAGTATTTGTGCTTTAGTCCCCGAACTTTGGAACTCTTACAATTTAGCTATTTTCTCCAAATTTGTCAACTTTTGCTTATTTTCTTCAATTTCATCAACCTATATCACAACATCAAAACACACATAAAAACAATATAAAAAACTCTCTCAAGGATAACAAAATAACGAATTAAGTGGTACAAATATCGTGAGTGTGGAACATTCATAAAAAAACCAACACTCTATGTAGAGATAATTATTTATTTTGCTGTAAGCCAATTAGCCAAATAAATCAACAAACAAAGATTTCCCATGAAAAGATAATTAGGATACAATAGTTGTTCCGGATTTCGTTGAACAATTCAATTTTTTTTTTTTTTGAACTTCAAGAAAATTAGTTTTATATAGTGTCAAATTTTGAAAGTTGTATAAATCTCCATCAAAAATTAAAATTAATAAAATGAGTAGACTGTTTTCATTGCAAGATGTAACAACATTATTTATTATGTATGAGGTAGCACCTGAGTCAACAATAAAGGATTGATCGTTGATGTAACTAAAAACTAGAGCACGAAGAGAATTAGAAAATTCGGTAGAGAATGTGAGTGCAAATATGGCAAGCCTGAAACTTTCCTAATAAATTACAGAAGTGACATAAAATTTCCTTCATCTGATTACATTTATTTCATTTACAAACCTAACATAATTTCTGTATCTTTTATCCATTTACCACACAAGGAAAAAGGGGTTTGGGTTTCAGAATTAGGAAAGCAAAGCGAAACCAACACTCTTATAGAGTCAATTATTTATTTTGCTGTAAGCCAAATAAATCAACAAACAAAAATTTCCCATGATAAGATAATTAGGATACGATAGTTGTTCCAGATTTCATTGAACAATTCAAATTTTTTTGAACTTCAAGAAAAATAGTTTTATATAGAGTCAAATTTTGAAAGTTGTATAAATCTCCATCAAAAATTAAATTTCATATCAAAATTCAAGATTTGTCTATTTGTTTATTTTGATAATAGATAACTAAATCTTGGGGGGCAATTGTATACATTTAACAATAAATAAAATTATTAAATGGATTCAGTGATTTTAAATAAATAGTTAATTTATGTTGATTAAAAAAGCCTAAGTCTACTAAAAGCTCATCCCGCATTAAAAGTCCATCCTACCTTTTGAACTCATTAAATAAACTTAAAAAATAAAATGGAATCGTTACAAGAAATATCCATAAATAAGTCCGATTTTTTTTTAAAAAAAAATCATAAGTAGATGTGTATGAGAAAAATCACCAAGTCTAGATACATGAAATTTGTTGTACACACAAAGTTGGAGGATACTAGTATATCCTAGCGTCATGTCTGATTCAACCATGTGACGAGAGAGGTAGATGTGGTTTTTCAGTGTCTTGAATGGGGGAAGTTTGTTGCTACATAATTGGATATCATGGAGTTCGATATTAATGGACCATTTCCATTTGGGATATATGAGTTTTCTCTTCCTCTCCTTTCAAGCAATTCTGTGACAATTAAGATTCTCTGTTCCAACCTTTGAGGTAAAAGACAGTTATGGAATTTATGTCATGATATTTGTTGGAGTGTAATTAAGTTGTAAATATATTTTACCACAGGGTATGAGTAAAATAGGAACTATAAGCATTTTTGGTAAGGTAGTTTATACAATATTGAATAGTATTAAAGAAGGAAAAAAACTCGAATTTTGTTGTTGTGATGCCAATACCATCTATTACTATAAATGACAATATTAAAAATCCGAATATGAATAGTCCCGCAATAACCTTTTTGGCATTTGTGTGTAGCAGTAAGGGCAACATGCATTCTTGAACCTACTAACCAGTATATAGAAGTGATTTTTTTTATATGTATGGGGCTTTCTAGCTTAATGCTCTTTGCTCTATTAATTGGTAATATTTAGGCCATTCCTAAATCTATTAGCACTTCACATTTATTTCTTTGGTCCGTCTTGCAATATCAAAGTAAAGTGTCATATACTTGTGAGTAAATATATTGCCACCACAAAAAGTTTTTGTGGCACCACATTTTTCAATAGTTTTTTGATTTATAAAACTG
>OU503037.1:29859292-29874623 GCA_912172775.2 Fraxinus pennsylvanica | reverse complement strand
TTAAAAATAAAAAATCATAGCAAATATTTTATAGAAATAGAAGATTTAAATTTTTTTCGCTTGAATGCAGAACTTTTAAAACCATATACATAAAAACCATGTAACTAGTAAATCTTCGGCCCCAAAACTTGTTTTTTTTATAGCTATGGTTAAAGACTAAACAAACAAACGAATAGAATATTCTTTTCATAAGTTAGTAGGCCAAGGTTTGTGATGTTTTTTCTCTTGATTTAGTTAGAAGACTCTGTTTAAACCATGCCTCCAGAAGTAAAGAAGAACCAAAAAATTGTTAAAGAAAACTCGCAAAGTTAGGTCTCACTCAAAATCACCTTCTCTAAATCTTCACTATGGCCACAAAGTCCTGTCGCCTAAAAACTCTATCTGGTCTTTCGCAACACTGAAGATTAAACAGAATCACACCTAGAGTGCACTTGCGAAGTGCTACACCCCAGCCCCAGCCTGGGGAATTTTAAGCCCCTGTTTGGCCCCCCTTTTTTCTCATTAAATTTCATTTTCACACTTTTCCACAAAACAACTTGTCAACTACTTGTCTAAATCACTCCACGTGCGTGTCAGGCCTGACCCTGTACAATACAACCGTTGACAGTGAAGGACGAAAATGCCCTCTTTCTCATGTGCTGGCTGCAATTCAACATTGTCAAAAAAAGGTAGGGGCAATATTGTCATTAGTGGCTTAATGGTGCTTTTAAAATATGAGAAAGTCAAGGACATATACAGAAACGTACACAACTTTGTAGTGAAATAGTCAGTGGGTCCCAGCTACCTACATTTTTGACCCAAGAAAATGAAATGTAATAAGAAAAAACGAGGGCCAAACAGGGGCTAAGTTTGGCTTAGTCAAACTCTCTAATTCTTACTTTGAGTTTTCAACAATTACAGGCTCGTAGGATATTTAAAAAAAAAAAAGATGCCCTTAAGTATGTTATACAATTATAAAATATTATTTTGTTCAAAAAATAATATTACACTTTTAGTTAACAAGTAAAAACCAAACACTTCTTAAGATTTCAAAATCAACTAACTTTTCTTATCTTTTTTTTCTAACATAGATAAACTCTTTCATTTTTCATTTGTTTCAACATCAAAATCTCATAAATTAATCAAACGTTGGACAAGAAATTTTTTTTTATATCTATCACTTCGAATCGGTAAGTATATTTACATATGTTTAGTTTCGTTTTCGTTACATTGATATACTTTTTAATCGATAAATCTTATTTCTACATAGATAAATATGTAGATAAATTTTTTTAACGGATCTATAATTTTTTAAGCAAAAACGAGAAAAAAATTCATCGTATGTATATTCTTTCAGACCATATTCATGTCAATGTGCAAAGGGGATTGGACCGACTGTTAACAGCCAGCCCAGTTGGCAATTAACAGCCAGCCAAGGTGGCTGGGCCGGCTGTTAAGTCGACTTTCCGACAATTTTTTAATTAAAAATTATGTTGCCTAGTGGCTGGCCGACTTTTCAATATTTTTTTAATAATTAAAAATTATGTTTCGCCATACAGATATGGTTGTAATCATAATTTGTTACTTTAGTGATTTCGAATTGGATAAAAAGATCGATGGGTATGGAAATAGAAGAATGGTATATGTGGTGGTATTCCAACGTTCATAATATCATTACATCAATATGCGGAAATGTACCATGATTTACAAAACAAGCTAAAAGTGGATCCCTCTCAATACAATATGGAACTAAGATTTCTATTTAACGAGCATTCATCCATTTCATTCCACCTATGAAGGTTACTTAACTTACTGATGCTGAAGTAAATTATCTATTTGAATTAAATAAAATGTACACGACTCCTCTTTGCGAGACTTTAGTGAGGAAGATGTCGCCGAAGGTGAATACGAAGATTTTGAAGGAGGAGATCATAATACCAATGATTTTTGGGACACAATAAAGATAGTCGATGAGGATGATGTGGTTATTCAAGAGATAGTTGTTCCTCACCGTAATCTTGCTCTTTCGCCCAGAATTCACTCTGTAGTTCACGATAACGAGAATGAAAATAAATTTACAAATGAGGATTTGATTCATTTATCATGTCAGAGACATGAGTGAGATGGGAACACAAAGACTGAATCGAGTAGACCATCCTCTAATTCTTTGCATGTGGTTCCCGACGATGAAGATTTGCACGTCTAACAAGTGTTTTCAACGAAGAAAGATTTGTAGGAAGTTGTTCACCATATTGCATTGAAATACATTTTTGAGTTCAAAGTGAAGAAATCAAGCAAGTCATTGTTGACAATTATCTACTTCAACGACAGTTGCAGTTGGTATTCGTGAGCGACGAATATGGACACAAATGAGTTATTTATAGTTCACAAATATACAAGGGGACATACTTGCGAAGTGGGAATTCGTAGAAATGATCACATGCAAGCTCGAGCATGGTTTATTAGTCGACGGATAATCTACAAGTATCAGGACCAACAGACGATCTATAGACCTTTAGACATCATTAATGACGTCATTTCGAGAGTATTAGGTGCTCATGAGCTACCAGAAGGTCAAAGAATGCGTATTAGAGGATTTAATAGTCTCAACCGAGGAAAGTTATGCTAAATTGGTCAGGTATTGCCATAACATGGGGACAACTAATTCTGGCTCTGCATTTTTTATTTAGACGGAGGATGAGAATTACTTCAAGCTTTTTCTTCATAGCCCTTGGACAATGCATTCGAAGATTTCGAAATGCGATGCAACCCCTAATTCTCGTTGACGGTACAACTCTGAAAGCTAGATATCAAGGCAAGTTGATTATTGCTACATGTCAATATGCCAACATACAAATTTACCCTCTTGCATTCGGTATAGTCGATAGCGAAAATGATCATCGATGCGTTGGTTCCTCACAAAGCTGAGGAAAGTCATTAGGGATATCGAGGACCTTGCTTTTGTAACTGATCAGGGACTGTCTATAAAAATGATATAGCTGAAGTTTTTTTCAAAACATATCATGGGTATTGCATGTACCATATACAAGGCAACCAGAAGACTAAGTATCGTGGCAGAGACATCGTTTAATAGTTTAGGAGAACAACAGAAGCTTACAATGTTGAAGAGTATAATAAATTCATGGTTGAAATAGAAAGTAAATCATTCCCAACATGGGATTATCTAACAAAAATGGGAATTGAATATTGGGCGCGGTTACATTTTTCAAGACGTTAATACAACACGATGACGCCAAATAATGCGGAGTTGTTCAATGCATTATTCAAAAAGGATCGAGAGTTACCAATCATCGTAATGATTGAGAACATTCGTAACAAGCTATAGTAGTGGTTTTATGATCAACGTATGGAATCACAAAGTTGTACGAGCGTGCTAACCACGGTTTAGGAAGGTAAACTCTTCAAGGTGTAGAGGTTGCGTGAAAGTTAAATGTGGAACCACATGATAAGTTGCGCTTCTCCCTGAAACGTGGACGTAATATCGAATATATGATGGACTAGACTGATAGCACCTGCACTTGTTATCTATTTCGGTTGGGGAATTTTCCAAGTGAACATGCAGTCGCAGTGGCTATGTATAGAAGCTTTACAACGAGAACCTAATGCTCTCTTTATTACACGACTGATTATTAGAGAGCAGTATACTGAGGCTATATTTCTTCTATCGAATAAAATCGAGTGGGAAGTTTCAGACCATATTCTCCTACTTAATAGTTTGTTACCACCCGAAGTTTAACTTCGCGGTCCGAACGTCTACGTATGTCTAGAATACTATCTGTCAGAGAGTTTTCTCGACCGTGTAGGTGGGGCGATGCAAAGCAGCAAGACGTACTCGCTAATTTTGTACAAGTCAGATTCCCTTAAGTAACAATTAGACGGATGTGTAATCTATCGTTGTTAAAAGTAATTTGTTTGTTTCCCACACTACTGTTGTTGTTAAATATTCGATTGAATATTCTAGGGACCTAATTGCAACTTTCTATAATAGATGATTCGAGGAAAATTATATTTAAAAAAACCTAAAAAGTCGGATGGGCTGGCTGTTAACAACTGGATTTTTCCCTTTTATAATTTTTTTCCCCAAATCATCTATTATATAAATCTGAACTTACAATTGCTTCCAATCGGTCCTATTTAATTTTCGATCACAGTTTCATATTCCAAATCAGATATTAGAAAGTTGCAATTTGCTTCCCATAATTTGTTTTCATACAATTAAAATAATATAAAATTTATTGTGGATCACAATTAAATAAACAATTAAATGGACAATATTTACATTTTTTTAAGAAACAATATGCAATATACAGCAATTTCAAATTAAAAAATAAATATTTACATTTTCGAAAAAAACAATATACATGTACTATGGATCACAATTGAATTCATACAAATCGCACGCTAACTTCTTCCTCTAATTGTGTATACAGGATTGGTTGATTACATCAATCTTGTGTTATATAATAAAATTTAATATACTTGATTACGAACATGCCACAATCACCTTTGAAATTAAATAATAATGTGTTAGTTCGATAACGTATGGCTAAAAATTAAGTATTCAAATTAAAAAATTTATAAATACTTACGATTTCGACTGTCTCTCGTTGTCATGTCTCGCGCGATGGCTAGTCTGTTATGCAGAATTATCCCCTTATGTTTAGCCATCAAAGGAACGATCATAGCCATCGGCTCCAGTATATGCTCGAGCTAACCCTATGTGAGATAGGTATGATCGAAGTCATACATATATATAGTAGAATCAGTAAAGACGATCTCCACGGTAAAACAGTGATGACGCACGATCACTAGAATGTACATATACGTACAACCCGCCCATGGCTTTTCCCTGACAATTGGCCCCATCCCTATGAACCACTCGAACATATTTTTAGGCACCCTGTATTCCTTTCCTAGAAGTTGGAACAACTGATGCTCAATGTCAATGGCACATAAGAATTCGGTGCTCAATATAACTCAGCCTGGAAAGGAATGTCAAATGATCTCGGATATTTCTCAACCCGATCGCGCAATAAGTCCATAGCCAGGTTGATGTGTTATAGCAGAAAAAACCAATTGTTAAATCACACTTACATCGTTAATGAGCCAAGTTGCCGAAGTCGTGATAGTTTGAAACCACGTATATGTGTCCGGTATTGTCATTTGAGATACCATGTAGCTAGCTTTGAAAAACAAAAAAATAAAAATGTTATAAAAAGTATAGATGAGTTAGTGTACTTTACTAAAATCATAAAATACTTACCCTAGCATAATTATTCTCCACTTTGTCTCGATCGCTTTCCACTTGGCAAGGTCGACCTCTCGGAAGAGATTGGAGATATCCGTCCACACACGTTCTCCTCTTCGCCTCAGCCATGAAGGGACAAATGATGTAGTGTGACGGCAATCTCGATCTCTTACCAACCAACTAATCTGTCACATCAACAGAACGCTTCTTACCTTTCTTCACCTCTAACGTCCACTCCGACACCAAATTGACACCCTCTATCATGTTGGGTGTCCTCTTCTAATTCACTCCCCTTCGATTCCCACTCTGTCACATCCTCCGTCCCGACAATTGCCCCCAGCCATGGGGACCCCACCCCCTTCGTCCTCTCTTCCTCAGCCACTCCTCCATCACCATCGAGACCATCCCATGTGTCCCAGGGACAGACACCACCTCTCACTCCATAGATAACAAAAATGACTCTAATGCGCCCTCATTTGTCCACAAAAGGTGAGACACGCCCTATGTGACCCCCTCCACTGTCATCTTCTCCATCACACTTTCATCACTCATCTTGAAGGTCTACAAAATGGCTTCATAGCACTCCAGCATCATGACGTAAATCAGCAACCTCTCCTCCCAACTCTCGTCGCAGAGTCCCTACCTCGTCTCCCAACTCTCTTCGTACCATGCATGTCTCTTCTCTCAACTCTTGTCAGAGCGTCCCTACTTCCTCTCTATAAATCCAATATGGTGTACATACATATCATCGTAATAACAACTCTGACTGTGTGCAAGACATCTATGGGGGATATGTCTAGAAAGGAGAAAATAAGATCTCTAAGGCGAATAAGATCTCATTGGTGGAAATGATATTCGCGGCAAAGGTGATCGTTGATCAACTAAACTGTACTCCTACACAAATAAGAATATTAAAAATTAGTAACTTAACTAAAATAGTCAAACTCATACAAAACGGTAATCAACAAATTATATTCAATTAACAAACCTAATCTCCATTCAGGACATCTGGTCGTCTTGAGTATGTGAAATGACTAATTTATGCACAAAAACTCGGCCCTTATTCTCCGTCGACGGCGTCAACTCAGTGAGGACCTTCAAGCGACATATTGACATTTCAACTAGTTAATGATCATGTGCTGAGATTTTGAAACAATATACAATATACAATATAATTCGTAAATGTATAATACTCATATGAGGGTCGTCGAGGAGGGCTGATGATTATATGCAGATGGACAACTATCTACTCGGGATACTCGCTAACGATGTATCCGAGGACCGCATATCTCCCATTTCCTCATATGCTGGGATCCCAATGGGGGGCAATCACATATGCCCAGATCTACAACACATACAATTATTATGTATAAATTTTGTATTAAAAAAATGTAAGGTTGATTATGTTAAACATTTACTTATACTGTAAGGGCAATCCATAAGTATCGTATTTACGCAAAACCCCTAGGGCTTCGAATGTGATCTCGTGAAGATGTGTACGGTCTCCTAAAAACATATTCGCCCCCACGGATAGTTTTTGAAGACATCGATGTCGTCAACAACCTCCAAATGAAAAAGGTCAATCGCAGTCTTTTTGTAATGACACATCACCACGATGTCAAGGATAGTGACTAACAACAGCTTCAATAAGTTCAACATCTAGTCGCACTCCATAATTGTGTTAATCAACTGCGCCAATCAACTACGCCAAAAGTACCGTCCCTTTCTCTGAAAATATGCGTCATACAGCCTATTGTTTCTATAAGTACCGTCACTCGTCGCTTCATTACCCGTAATCTTGAGTCCAAACATGAAGGTAAACACAAATATAAAGAAACTAACCACCTTACCCCTAATGTCGAAATGGAGTGCATCGCGTCGACTGGCCTAAGCAGTCGACATGGTAATTATCAATGATCTGCCCGAAATACTGCACCACTTTCAACTGATACAAGGGCCACAGAAAGGACTAGCACAGCACATCTCTGTGCTCATCATTGAGCAACTCTAATACGGTAGTAAAACTGATGAAGCTACCGTTTCAAGTACATTTTTCTGTCATCTGTATCAACTCAATGTTGAGATGGTACTCCATCCTACAAAATTCAAATATTAGAATTTTTCTGCCAGAAATAATAGAATAATGTATAATATTAAAAAATTAAGCTAACCGAATTGTGACTACTATAAGCAAGAAATAGATTCATTTCATATCGACGCTATAAAAAAATAAATGATTTAATAAATTAAATGAAAAAAATAAGAATTATAGACAAAAATTAAAATGAATTAAATAAATAAATAATGAATTAAAATTAAATAAATAAATTTCAAAAATAATTAAAAATAAAGAAAGAATTTTAAAAGGTATTTTAAATTGAAAAAAAAATTATGATAAACATAAAATAATTAAGAAATTTTAGAAATAAAAAATTATATTAAATAAAAATTAAAGACCAAAATAAAAAAGGAAAAATAAATGAAAGAAAATTATAAAAATATAAAAATTAAAGCATGAATATTTAAAAAAAATTAAATTGAAAAAAAATTATAATAAGAAGAAAACAATTAAAAAATTTTAAATTATTACAAAAAACTTAAAGAATAAAAATATTATTTAAAATTGAAAAACTTAAATTATCATAAAGAGAGAATAATTAATAAACAGTTTTTTAAAAAAAACAAATTGCCTCTAAAAAGGGCAATAGTTGGGTTGAATCGTTTCGGCCGCCTGTTTCGAATTGTTAATAGTTAGTTGGGCTGACTGTTAACGGTTGTCTCTCCGGTAATATCAGTGCAAATGATGGAGATCACCATTTTCGAGGATTTCCGTCCCTAAAAATCACCAAAACTAACTCCTACACTCAAGCATCTACCTAAATAATTAACAATAAACTAAGTAAATGCAAAATTTAATCTAAATCATATATGAAAAATTAATTTCATAATCACAGAAAACTAACCTTGTTGATTTCAATGTCGCTGGTAACTAGGTCGTTTGTGTGGTGGTCGCCGTTAGTGGTTTTCTGTGTGGGTGGTATGGTCAATTGTGGATCTTGACTGAAAGAGAATTTTTTCTTTTTGGTCAACTGTTTACCCAAGACTTTTGAAGAGTATTTTTGGTTCTTTATTCTTTAACTCATTATTCAACTTTCATCTTCTTCTCTTTTTTCAAATAGTCAAAGAAGAATGATGAAATATGACCTGGTCAACGGGCCATTTCAACTTATTTCTTCCCCCAGTCCCGAGTCTAAAACCCATCAACACTTCCATGTGCACAAGGAAATTCAAGTCTTGATTTCAAATGCGAAAATAAAGTGGCTCAAACAGTATTAGATAGAATTAATAATGAATAATAGGCTAATACATTCTAATACTAAATTTACTAAACCTGTTTGAATTTATCCTTTTAACTGGTTGTGTCAAGTTTTGTTACATTGCCTTGTCCAGTACTAGCAAGTAAATTGTGTTGCAAATTCATCTTTTCTTGAACTACAAAATCTATATTAATCCAATGACCGTGGATTTCATTTTCAACCTCAATCCTAGAAATTTGAAGCCATCGATTAGCAAACCCATAACTAAAGACACTTGTTATCAAATTCTGCAAATACATTGAAAAATATTCACATCACCCTTCACCAAGATTCTTCAAAACCATGTTTTTCTTCTTGCCTTACTTTGTGTTATTTGCTATAATTCATGATGTTGCTCATCTAGATCCTCCCTTCAAGTTTCGCGATATGGCAAACTTCCCTACTAATAGCTCATATCGAGTGAATCTCAATAACCTTATTTCCCCTTTACACCGTATCTGAATTATACACCACCTCTGCAGGAACAGATCTATATAAGGTGTACAATCTTTTTCTGTGCTATGATTATGCGGACAGTAAATGTGAAACATGCTTGCAAATGGCATTAAAACATTCTAAAGCTTTGTTTATACAAATATTGAAAGTTACTAGTTCGATCCTAAAATCACCAAATAGTGAATAACACGAAATTAAATTTACCAATTAAAAGTAACAAGTCACTTTTCAATTATTCTAAATGTTTAATCAATTAAGTCAATTTTATCATATGTTGAATTGCCACAATAATAAATAGAATAGTAAATAACACAAAATTTGATAATGAAAAAAATCCTTAACTCAGTAAAAAATCTGGGATCAAACCAGTAACTTCCACTATAAATAATAAGAACTTATAGTATGATTAAGCCTAGAAATCCCACTAGACTTGCTAATCTAATTTCTGCCATCTCCAAGACCCAATAGAACGTGTCACTCATACCTGCTCTCGATATTTTGGAATTGTCTATCTCTTGTAGATCACCAAGAACACCTTGTTCTTATACTCATCTTGTGCTTGAGGTCCAACCTCACTCAATCTTGAGTAACCTCTGAAAGCTATTGAGAAAGTACATTTTCTGATTATATTTAGGAAGTGGACGTTTTGAATTATTTGAATTCGATATTTTTCCCAACTTGTAATTAATTGATCTCAAGAATCAAAATTATAATCTCAATATTTAGATGTATTCTTAGTTCTTGGATTGATGTAATGAGGATGTAAAATAATGAACAACCACTAACAAAATCGTACTAGGCATTGGATATTTATAATAAGGGGTATTTAGGAAGTATAGGATACATAGAACTCATGAAAAACGCAGATTATGATTTTTTTCGAAAACATCGTCGCTCGAGCAGGCTAACGAAAGACGAGCTAGAGATAATACTAATGTTAATCAAAACTCCAACTGAAACATTAATATCACAAAACATTAAAACTCAAAAAAGCTAAGTATTCAAAATGTTGAATGATCATCTTCCCTAGAATTCAAAATGTTGAATGATCCTTCATGCACATATCTTCTTACTTATGCCCATCTCAACTTCTCTCCCCTTTTTGCCACAAATGAATAAGTGAACTATATAAACAATATATAATAACTCGAAGATGCAATTGATAACATCCACAAGCATAATCAATTATTAGTAAATTTATACATATACTCGGCTCAAGTCTAAATGGAGTAAGTTGTATAAGTGACTCGTGTGTTAAATGCCACTAATTTTTTGTGATCAAAACTCTAAATCTTAAATTTGTGAGAAATGGCATGCTAAATATCATTGTTAAATAAGTTTATTCACCTAAAATGAAAGTCAAATCAGTAATGCATATTAGCTTATAAATAAAGCTCATTTTAAATGTATATTATTATTTTCTCCCCTTAACTTTGAGTTATATACATTTTCACACAAGTTTTATTTTTATTTTTCAACTTATCATTTTTCTTTCAATTTTTTATATTTTATGTGCAGGTTTTTCTACACTAAGTGAATAAGATGACCCATGTAACGAGTTTTGGATCGATGACTCCCAGTTAGTTGACCATAGGCCGTCAGGTAATGAGAAACCCCTTAGTTTAATTCCTCGAGTCAAATGGATTTTGAAAACGAGTATAAGATGAATTTTTTTTTAATTATTTATGGGATATACTAGAGCTTAGGTCTACTAAATGAAGGTCCCCTAACCAACAAATGACGGCAATTCAAAATCTCTCACACACGGTCAAGATTTACTCACAAAATCATAGTGTGTATAGTACAAAGACACATGAAGACAACTATACTAAGTACTCCACATAAACCTAAACAATGTAATGGAAAATATGTTAAACCACATCAATTAAAGTCATACTTGGTCACAACATACATGTTCAAATAAATCATATATTATACTGTGAAAAAAAATCCCCTTTTTTTTTATTTTTCCATGATTCAATTTTTTTTATCTTTATTTAAAAAGTCCAACTACCTAAAAAGGAAAAACAAAAAAAATGAAATGCATGCATGCAATAATGAATGAATCATAATTAATAAGTATAAGCATACATCAAAAACACATAATCAATTAGGTATACAAATGCTCTTACCTTTAAAAGTACCGTGATCAATTTCTAGATTTTTCAAATCACTCTTTTCAACCCAAACTTGTCTAGTGGAAGACTTCTCCCGAGCCAAATGTGTTATTAACTTGGTCAAATAACTCACTTGATTAGTGAGGAAGTCAATTCGGACATCAAAATCTTGATTTCTAACTCTACTGAAATTCTAATTTCTATTTCTATTCAAGAATCTATGACATATAGGCCTTATATGTCTTAACTCACTACAATTGAAACAAGCAGGTATAAACCTAGGTCCAAAGTTATGTGGTCGCTGATATCTATTCCTAGGTTGATAGGTCATACACTATCTAGTAAGCCTTTGTCCTACGATACCTTTATTCTTGAGTTCAAGATCAAGAACATACATAGGATGGTTGGTGGCAGGGATAAAAATGATTTTGGAAGTACTAGCCCTATTATGATCCTGTCTGCTTATATCTTGGATGTCACGTGTTCCCAACAGACATTTCAACCCCACATGACTATCCAGTTTTTGAGATCGACTCAAGAAGGTCTGGAGTTGAGCATTAGATTTCTCAAGGTTGCTTGTTAGAGTTTTAACCTTGGCCTCTAAGTTCTCATTTACTAATCTTAACTCACCAAGGCTTTTGGTTGACTCCTGAAGATCATACATAAGTCTCTCTTTTTCTAGCTCAAGTGCATTAACCTTCTTAAACACGATTTTATTCACCTTCTTAATCTTAAGACTCTCTTCAAATAATTTATGATAAGCCTCACGAATCTCTTCCTCAGATTACTCACCACTATCTCAACCTTTCATTGTCATTATCATATTCACTTTTAATCCTAGCAATGAAAGCCATGAACTTCCCATTCTCCTCATGAGAGGACATCTCACTTTGATTATCTGAACTAGACTTGTCATCAGTAAGAGTTGCATTCATAGCTTTACCCTAATTTCTCTTACCATCAGGGAACTCACTTCTATAGAGGCCAAAACCTGACACTTATGACATCTCACTTATTTAGATCTCTTTCTAGACTAACTGGAATCACCTCTGTGTCTCTCTTTAGTATTCTTCTTATTTCTAAATATTTTTTGAAAATTCTTAACAAAGTATGTTATTTCATCATCATTAAGTGATTCTAAATTAGAAAAATCATATTCTTCTTCCCTACAGTGTTCAAGGCTATAAATTTGTTCTTCTTAGGTTAAGATATGATGAGTTCATAAGTATGAGAGATCCAACAAATTCTTCAATCTTAACAGCATCTAGATCATTGCTCTTCTAGATAACCGTAACTTTAGGCCCAAAACCTTGACACATTGACATCTCACTGATTGAGATCTCTTTCTAGACTTACTGGAATAACCTCTATGTCTCTCTTTAGTCTTCTTGTTATTTATAATTTTTTTAAAAAAATTCTTAACAAAGTAAGTTATTTCCTCATCATTAAATGATTTTGAATCAGAATAAACATACTGTTCTTCCTTAACTATGTTTAATGCTAGAGATTCGTTCTTCTTATGCTGAGATATGATGAGTTCATAAGTTTGGAGATATCCAACCAATTCTTCAATCTTAACAGGATCTAGATCCTTGTTCTTCTTGATAACTGTAACTTTAGGCCTAAATCTCTCATGTAAGGATATCAGGATTTTTCTAACAATCTTATGATTAGGAATTCTTTCATCTAGGTTCAAGCTAGAATTAACTATGTCATTCAAGTTCGCATAGAAGTTATCGAATGTCTCATCTTCATTCATCATAGTCTCTTCAAATCTAGTGGTCAACATTTGTAACTTAGAATTCTTAACTGCCCGTGTTCCCTCATCTGCAGTCTGTAAAATATCCCAAACTTCTTTAGTAAACTCGTACATAGACACACGCTTAAATTTTTCAGGTAATACAGCCATAAATAGAGCATGAAGCCCTTTATTATTTCAATTACACTCATATAAATCTTTCTTCGACAAAGTTGAAATATCAGTAGGGGTAACTATACCTACAACTATGGTAGATGGGGCGGTCCAACCATTTACTAAGTTCAACCAAATACATTCATCCATAGAGTTCAGGAAAACACTCATTCTAACTTTCCAATAGGCATAGTTACTGAAATCAAAATATGGAGGAACAGACAATGAACTTCTCATCTAAAAAACTAGGGTTAAGAACCAAAGTTGGCTGTGATACCACTTGAAAGTTACTAATTCGACCCTAAAATCACATAATTGGTGGATAACGTGAAATTATATTTACCAATTAAAAGCAAATGTCACTTTTTAATTGTTCTAGATGTTTAGTCAATCAATTCAATTTTTTTTTAAATAAAAAAAAATCAATCAATTTTTTCCTACATTGAATTAGCACAATAATAAATAGAGTAGTAAATAACACAAAATTTGATAATGGAGAAAACTCTTTACTCAGTAAAAACTTTGAGACCAAGCCAGTAACTTCCACTATAAAAAATAAGAACTTACATTATGATCAACCTAGAAATCCCACTACACTTGCTAATCTAATTTTTGCAATCTTCAAGACCCACTGGAATGTGCTTCACTTACACACGTTCCCAATCTTCTGAAATTGTCTATCTCTTGTGGGTCACCAAAAATACCTTGTTCTTATACACTTTATGTGCTTGCGGTCTAAACTTCCTCAATCTTCAGCAACCTCTGAAAGCTATTGAGAAAATACATTTCTAATTATATTTAGGAAGTGGATGTTTTCAATTATTTGAATTCGATATTTTTCCCAACTTGTAATTAATTGATCTCAAGAATCAAAAATTTAATCTCAATACTTAGATATATTCTTATATCTTTTATTGATGTAATGAGGATGTAAAATAATGAACAACTACTCACAAAAATGTACTAGGCATTGGATATTTATAATAAGAGGTATTTATGTAATATATGATAGGTAGAACTCTTGAAAAAGACAAATTAGGATTTCTCGAAATTTACCATCGCTCGAGCATCAGGCTAGCGACAGGTGAGCGAGAGGTTCTTTACTTGAGCGATAAGCGGGCGACAAGAGGGCAACAATGATTCTACTTTTTTCACTTAAGCACTAGCTATGAGACAAACTAGTAGAAATTCGGTAAATTTCTTCTCCTTGTTCCATGCTTGAACACAAATATTCTTAATTCATCTATACAAAACTCCAAAAGACTCATTGACTTTTACAACTTTTTTGTAACAATCATATTATTTTATAACAATCATTTTAAGAATTGCCAATACAACATAAACCCTAACAAATATGATGTTATAGTGTGGGATGAATATTGTTTGTTTCGTTATTTCCCACAAAATTTCTTTGGTCAGTTGATTGTTACTGGAAACCTTCCATTGGATAACAGTAAAAAATTTTCAAAACCTAAAATATTTAGATTTGTTGCGAATAATACTTCACATAATCTTACCTAAATCGCGGCTTTTGATCCTTCTGCTGATATGTATTCTGTGGGGAGGAGACCTTTAGTGGAAAACAGGACCAATAATACTAAATATATATTCCTTTGTGTAGTGTAACACTTTGCCAAACGAATTTTACCAAATGTAGTGAAAGTAGATGATTTGATAGAAAAGTTGACTGCATTTAACAGGTTGCCTTTCTTCTTGACACGGAAAGAGACATCGTACAGCAGTAGTTTGTTCCACTATACTACCTTCTGCCTTCTCTCGATCGTTTCGGGACGCAAGACAATTTGATTACAATTTGTAGAAAGCTTGCAACATGAAATTGAAATGTATTGAAACTAAATTGATCATTGATTGCTTGAAAACTAGAAATTACAATTGATGAAATCAGGAAATTACAATGGCTAGTGTAGGGGCGAACACTCGAAAGTTTGGAAGATTGTTTGAAAGACTAATACCCCCTATAATAGCATTTTAAACAAACACCTAAGTGATAGGAGTAGACGTTTAAATTTCAAGGAATCATACTAAAATTTTCCAATATCACATCTATTTTACAATCGAAATAAAATATTTACAATGTGCAGGTCAGGGGCTACTTGAAGCTGCACTCCTTGACATTTTCCCCCATTTGATTTGGTGACGTCATCGGTGCTCTCAATGCATGATATTCTTCAATTAATGGTTTGAAGGCTCCAAGGTCTTTTTCACTTTCCCAAGTATTCTC
>OU503037.1:29785506-29804325 GCA_912172775.2 Fraxinus pennsylvanica | reverse complement strand
ATGACTCTTTTTGTTGTAGTGGTTCTTCTTTATTCCAAAAAAATTATTCAATTATTCCATAAAAAGTAATCTTTGCCTTTTCAATTACGAATTCGATTATTTATACCTTCGACTTATTTCGAAAAATTCGAAATATAAATATAATGTTCCTTAAAAGTTATTAACTTTTTAATCAGTTAAAATGTAATCTGTTATGAAAACATATTTAAGATGACAAAAAAATATAAAATTAAATAATTATATTGTATTATCGTTACAATCACGTCAAAGTTATTTAGTAGTGGACAAAAAAGTGCCAAACTCATATATATTTCTGAATTTGAATTCATCAAAGTTACTGCAATGGAGGGTCCACTGACCTTAATTCATTACATTGAATTGGTACATTCATTACTTTTAATTGGACATGTACACATGATAATTGACAAACAGCAGGTACCAAAATTCAACATTTTTTCTATAAATTCGTGAAATTTAATTCTGTAGGCCCATTCAATTCAATAAGTCATAGAAATAATGCATATAGTAGGTATTCTGAATTAAATTGCATTTACAGTAACTCCATATAAATTCTCCTTTAGCTGTAAATCATCCAAATATTTTATCCATATTTGCATACCACAAATTCTAAATCATCTAAGCATACGTTGTTTAAGAAAACTAAAGCAACAGATCATTCATCTGCACAATCTCTATCATTAGTGAAAGGTAATCTCTATCATTAGTGAAGCGTAGCAATATCTAGATGGCAAAATAAGTACATCGGTCTGGACTGCGCGAACAAAACAAACGTTGCTTTTCGTCCGCACTGGGTCCGCGCTGAACGAACAAAAACAAACATTTCGGTTCGTGTAGGCACGGACCAAGAGGTCCACGCTGCACGGACCATAAGCTCCATGCAGCACGGACCTTTTGGTAAAAGGTCCGCTCTAAACGGAACTTACAAAACATCTTTTGTTCAATATTTTCTTCAAATTTTCGGAATTCATTTTTTTAGGACATTATACATGCTCCATGATGCTCACCCAATGGGTGTTCATGTTAGTGTAATGAGTTCTCTTTATTTGTTTCTAATTATGCTTTCTTAACAATTTTTGCAGTTGTCTTTAGAATACATACTGTCACCAAATCAATGGTACTCCGCTACCATCACTCAATTTTCGAATCATCAGTATATTAACAATTTTTTACAACACATAAATACAGATCGACAAGTCTATTTGATGTGTAGTAATTTCAATGGATTTCTTTATAGAACCGTTTACAGAGTAGAAGAAGAACAGTTTTGTAGCAAATTGGTGCATGAATTCATAACGAGACCCGTGAATTGTGGTAAGAATAATGAAGTGTGGCTTCGATTGGATAATCATTTTGCCCGCTTCGGTATGCAAGAATTCTATCTTATCATTGGACTACCTTACCATGAGACTGACGTTATTCTCCAATCAAATAGAGATGGCCTTATAAATCAATATTTTAACGGTACAAAAAGGATTACTATAATAATGCTTTCTGAAGCATTTCATGTATGTGAAGATGAAGATGACAAATTTGAACTGGGACTTGTTATGTTCGTTGAGTGCATATTGAAACCAACAGGTCAATACATTGATTACAGAACACTTGTTATGGTTGAGCATCTTCACGACTTTCTTGCATATCCATGGGGCTGTAATGTATATCTTTTTTAATTAAGTTCACTACAACAATTGCATCTTGAACGGCTGCAAAGGATGCAACAAAATCAACAAACAGATTGTAAATATAATTACAGTGTTGGATATATGAAGCATTTCCCGAAATTGGACATAAATTTGGATGATGCAGATACAAAACGTTACAGATTTCGAGAATGCATAAGTGGAAGCCAAATCAAATTTTATCTGAGAAAATTGTTAGACTATTTTTTGCTACATAAGAGGTATAATTTCTTTTACACACATTTAATAATTTCATTACGTTTGTTTATCGTACTGTATATTACACTATCTTTATCTTTATTTAAAATGAATCACTTAAATATTTCAGATCCAAGTACTTCCAGTGCTGCTACCTATTGAAGAAGAAATATAAACATTATGTTACAGAACTCTTTCATTACCGTTAGACAACCAACATAATGTATTGAATGTCATTGTGAACGAGCAGTTATACAACATACCACAACAAATCCCACATACGACTATTCCAGGCACCTCTGAAATATATACTTGATTTGGAGTTGGATCAAGTTCTGCTTCCATTGGCTCCAATTATGTCACTAAGGAGCACATGGAAGAAATATTGAGCACACAAATCCATCTGAGTAAGAAATCTATTTCTACTTTATTACCTTAAATATTACACTTCTCATTTCCTTTATCTAAAATTGATTCCTATTGTGATGTGCAGTACATATTGGAAAGATGAAAGTGGCCATGTCTACGAAAGAGATATGTTAAATGCTATAATAGATACAACCCAATATATCAATGCAGCGGTTAGTCAAGTTCAATAATAACAATAATAATTATAGTCTATACTTAACATATCTAATCACTCTATCTATTTTGTTAGACTATTCATATGGAGTTGATATTGCTGAGATGGCTCATTCATGATGGAAACACTCGTCTCTAAAGAATATGCAATTCTCGACTTTACGTTCGAAAATGAATGTGCTCGCCAAGTGATGTGGCAAGTAAGTGTACAACAAGGAACTGCAAGTGGAAATCCACCTGCCTTAACTATCTTGCAAGAGTAGAACTCTGATTAGATGTAGAAGAAGTAGTGATTTGGCATTTGGATTATGGAACTGATGTTTTCTACCAAAACACTCACAAATGAGGGTTGAAAGAATCAAATATGAAGGAATCACTTTGCAATCTTTTTTCTCTATATGTTCAACTTCATAAAATTCGTATAGAGTATTTTGGTATTTATAGGCAGGTCAAGAAACGAATGTGCCAAGTAAAAAGCTTTAAAATCGTGAAATAAAAATTTCCCGGGCAGCACTGTTGCTTGAGCGAGGGCTCAGCGATAGTTGAGCGAAGGAGGGTCGATGGTCTAGCGACGATATTTCTGCTTTTGTAGCTCGAGCCAACCTTTGGCGACAGTCCAACGAAAATCCGAGCTGTTTTCCTCCTTGTTCCAAACTCGAAACCCTAGACCTACTAACTAACTTTTGAACACATTGCACATTACTCTTTCCTATCAATTTAAGTCCTTTTGTCCACAGAATTTGCCAATTACAAAATCAGCTAAAACCTAACAGGGATGATCATCGTTCTTACTTTCATTTGAATCCAGGTTCAAGATTGGTCTTGCCGTTATTACCTGATTATCCTTCGTCGGGACCCTTAACTTCTGCGGTGAAGCTTTCACAACCTCCGAAAATGAGCGTGGCTCCGGTTCTTTGCTCTGGCTATTTACCAAGTTCTCATTGAAACCAGTCCACTTAAATGCGCTTCTTGTCATTTTCGATTCATTCAAAACCACTAGGATGATGTCCTCCTTAGAACAGCATAAATCAAAATTAATACTCTCAGTGGTGACGAGGGTAATCTCTAGACCCTCCGGTTCCACAGAATTCAGGTTCTTTACCAGGTAAATGGATAAATGATTCTGCGGAAAGCTGATAATGCGACTCACGTTTGACACGAATTCCATGTATTCCATCATCGGGTATATTGGGAAATTCTCGAAATTAATCTCCTTTACTCCGTTGAAGAAGACGAGACGGGCCTCCGGCCGCTCCCATCCGTCCATTGCCATCTTTCTTGCAAAAACTTCCCAAACGACCTTAGACTCAGGGCAACTGATTTCAGCTTCTCAAGAATCTGATTTTCTTGTAATGAAAAAAGTGAAATAGATCTAGTGAGTGGAAGAGATCTACGGGATATAGAGGAGCTGGGTTATATAGTGAAATTAAGCGGAACAAAAGGTGGTTGGGACAGTTTTTAAATTCGAAAAATTACATTTGGGGGTACTGTTTAATTTTAATTTGTGTTATTACAACTTTATTTTTAAGTTTTATAGCACGCGAGTCGTTCATGAATAGTTCTCGTCTACAACATATAAGAGTAAAGAGTAATATATTTGGATATTTTACCTTTATCTTTAATTAAAACTAAAAAGAAAAAAAAAACTCCCTTTACCTCCTATTTTATTTAAAAAAATTATGTGCAGTTAAAATAAACCAAATTTTTTTTAACAACGTTTAAAAAAAAAAAAAAAGATTTTCCGTCTTAGAAAATGTAACAATTTTCACTTATAAAAAGTTCAGTAGCTCACAAAATTTTGTATGGTGTCCCGAAAAAAATAATTTCAGTGAAATATGCACACAACAAATTTCACAGAAACTGAACAATCACATCTGACAACTATATCCACATAATATAATATAAAAAATGCATCACACTAAAGAACAATTTATAAGGATGGATTACTCTAAAATCAAAAAAATTTATCAGAATCTTAAACAAATTCAAACCGTAGTCCCCTCAGATTCTAGTGCATAAAATCTTAAACAAAAGATTATCTAAGACAGTTTCTAGCAAGAAATCCCAAAAAATTGTAACTAATCTAAATACATTGCAAAGTAGAGTTAGAAATTGTTACGAGAAGTTCGAAGAACACAAAGATAAATCAGAGAAAACCAAGATCTGTTTTATGCATCATGTATGAACCAGAATTTACCATTAAAATTACAGACTTGCGAAGATCCAAGGTTAAATCCCATAAAAAAACCATTGAACTTGTTAGAAGAAGTTTTCCTTCAGATAGAATGCTCTAATACCACTATTGGTCTATAAAATGACCATATAATAAAAAAAACTTCAAACATTAAAGAAGAACACCAAAAAATTTTGTCCTAAGACACATATGTTAAGCCAAACAGCCTACTCACCACATGAGCATCCACAAATTTTGTTAACACTCTAAATTCTCTTGCACAATCAAAGCGTTCAAGATTATTGGCCAATACACAAAGTATTAAATTAGAAAACCCTTAGAATTATTGAATCTCTCTCAAATAATTAGTCTCACCAGATCGCACCGAATAACTAGAGGTTACCACTCACCAAAAATAGTGTCTAAACCCTCAAACTGTCCATTTGCAATATCTCGCACTGAAAATATCACGGATTACACTAAGAAGAAGACGAACAGAGAGAAACAACACAAAGAAAAACCTAGAATATATCTCTCAAATGAGAAAGGTCTCATATTGAAATGAAATAAGCTAATAACCTAGCAACGGCCGCGAGTCTACCACTTGTCATCATCTCAACCCTTCACAGCATTTTATCTAAAATCACATAACCAAAATGCGAGGTTACAAGTACATAAGCAATCGTGTTAGGCCACTATTTAAAATGGGGCCAAGTCTGGTTTAGTAATTCCACAGGCCGAAAAGTGTTAAGTAACTACTTTAGAGCCTAACATCCAACATTTTCTTTTGAAGAAATCACAAGCATACTTTACGATCAGAAGTATATTTGCGAATAGCATCCTTTGTGTTGTTAGAAATTTGCAAATATAGGAAAATTGTCCTCGAGAAAATTTTAAAAATGATCGAAAGTTCTGAATGTTACACTAATTATTATTTATCAATGTGCTTAAGGAAACTTTCTTTCTGCTAAGACCAGTTACATGTGAATTTTAAATCTCTTATGCTGCCATCATACATTGTAATCTCAATTGTACCAATTCCAACCACACTGCAAGTCTGATCCTACACAAGAGCACTTTTCCACCATTTATTTCTTGAGAGTCTTTGAACCAAGACCTATGTTGACTCGTTTGATGTGTACTGTCATTGTCCATGATTTATTTAAGCTCAATCTAATCTTCCATCTTTTGCAACTGAATTAACCTTTAGATCAGTGGAATAGTCTAAAATGGCAGCCTTTGATTTAGAGTTTACTAATCTTCTCATTTAAGCCATTGTTGAAAAAATAAACTAAATTCATGAAAATCCTAGAAGTTTCTATTCATGAATATGGGGCAATATGTGAATGTGTTTTTTGATTTTATGCATGAACTTAGATAGGTGAATGTATGGAATTTCAGTTTAGCACCTATAAATACCCTACGTATTGTAGCCATTCGACAAAAGTGGAGTTCAAGTGATAATAAGAATTCTTATAAGTTTCCTTCACTTTTCACTTGGGTGTGTGAGTTTCTAAATATATGCTCTCCAATTTCTAACAAATTGGTATCAGAGCCACTACTATTTGGAGATAATAATAAAAAAAGATGTCGAATTTAGCACCATTCCAAGTTCCATCACTGACCAAAGAAAATTATGGTAATTGGAGCATTTGAATGAAGGCTTTGCTTGGAGCCTATGAAGCATGGGAACCTGTGGAGAATGGAATTGAAGAAGACGATGTAGATGCCGCTACCAATAAGAGAGACCAAAAGGCCCTCACTCTCATTCATCAAAGTTTGGATGAGAAGATGTTCGAGAAGGTTGCTAGTGCAAGCACCTCCAAGCAAGCACGTGATATTCTTCAAGCTTCTTTTAAAGTGGCTGATAAAGTGAAGAAGGTTCGCCTCCAGACATTAAGAGGAGAATTCGAGTCGTTGCAAATGAAGGGATCTGAATCCATTTCGGATTATATTTAAAGAGTTTTGGCTATTGTCAATCAAATGAAAAGATATGGAGATGACTTAAAAGATGATCGTGCTGTTGGAAAAATTTTGCAATCTTTAGATCCAAAATTTAACTATGTTGTAGTCTCCATTGAAGAGTCCAAAGATTTGGACACCATGACCATTGAAGAGCTTGCCGGCTCTTTGCAAGCCCATGAAGAAAGATTGAAGAAACCAATTCAAGAATCAGTAAATCAACCTTTGAAAGTAAAATTGTGTTTGAAAGATAAGGAGACACATCATGGCACGTCCCAAAGAGGTCAAGGACGTGGAGGATGTCGATTTCAAGGACAAGGACGTGGTCATGGATGAGGAGGTCGAGGAGACAATTATTTTCAAAATAATGATGAAAAAAGCCAAAACTTTAACCAAGGAAGAGGCCGTGGACGTGGAGGAAGAACAAATCGATGGAGGTATGATAAATCAAATATTGAATGTTTCAATTGTCATTGTTTGGCCATTATTCTTGGCAATGCTGCAATGATGTGGAGGAAAAAAGCAACCTTGTAGAGAGCAATAAAGAAGAAGGAGATCCTACTTTGCTTCTTGCTCACAAAAGTAATGAACTCAAGGAAAATAATATGTGGTACCTTGATTCCAATGCAAGTTGTCATATTAGCGGTAAAAGAAACTTATTCATGGAGTTGGATGAATCTCTTGGCGGCAACATCACTTTTGGAGATTCTTCAAAAGTCCAAGTGAAAGGGAAATGTACGATTTTGATTCGGTTGAAAGATGGAAGCCATCAATTTATTTCTAATGTTTTTTATGTGCCGAACATGAAAAGTAACATTTTAAGTTTGGGACAACGTTTGGAGAAAAAGTATGACATACACTTAAAAAATAGAAGTTTGACTATGAAAGATGAATATGGAAGGCTGCTAGCCAAGGTACCCATGACAAAGAACAGAATGTTTTTGTTGAACATTCAAAGTGTAGTCCCTATGTGTTTGAAGTCTTGTTTTAAAGAATCATTTCGTTATGGCATATGAGGCTCGGACATTTGAATTTTGATGGCCTAAAATTAATGAGCAAAGAAATAATGGTGAAAGGATTGCCCTCCATAAACCATTCAAACCAACTTTGTGAGTGATATCTTTTTGACAAACAAGCAAGAAAGAGTTTTTCAAAAGAGTCTATGATAAGAGCTCAACATCCATTGTGGTTGATTCACTCGGATGTATGTGGACCAATCAAGCCATCATCGCTTAGTAAGAAAAATTATTTTGTACTTTTTCATTAATGATTATTCTCGCAAAACTTGGGTGTATTTCTTGAATGAAAAATCGGAGGTGTTTGAAACTTTCAAAAGATTCAAGACAATGGTGGAGAAACAAAGTGGCTACCATATTAAAGCTCTTCGGTCCGATAGAGGTGGTGAGTTCACCTCAAATGCATTCAAGGAGTTTTGTGAGAAATTGAGCCTGTAAGTTATGATGATGCCGTTTGTGATGAAAAATGGAGAGCCGCCATGGATGAAGAAATCAAAGCAATCGAGAAGAATGATACATGGGAGTTATCATCACTGCCTAAAGGTAAGAACACAATTGGTGTGAAATGGGTGTATAAAATAAAGAAAAATGTGAAGGGTGAGATAGAGAAGTATAAAGTAAGATTGGTTGCCAAAGAGTATAAGCAAAAAGTCGGGATTGATTATGATGAAGTGTTTGCTCCCGTTGCTAGCTTAGAAACTATTCGATTGATTATTTCCTTGACAACCCAAAATCATTGAAAAATTCATCAAATGGATGTGAAATCCACTTTTTTGAATGGATTTTCGGATGAAGAAGTATATGTCGATCAACCAATGGGTTATGTGGTTAAAGAACATGAACATAAAGTTTTGAAGTTGAAGAAGGCTCTCTACGGTTTGAAACAAGCTCCTCGTGCTTGGAATAATAGAATTGATAAGTATTTTCAAGCAAATTGTTTTTCGAAGTGTCCACATGAACACGCACTCTATGTAAAGCTAACTAAAAATGGTGATGTGTTACTTGCTTGCTTGTATGTGGATGACTTGATTTTTGCAAGAAACAATCCAAAGATGTTTGATGATTTCAAGAGAGCTATGACAATGGAGTTTGAGATGATGGATATTGGATTAATGTCCTATTATCTTGGCATTGGAGTAAAACAAAGGAATGATGGCATATTTATCTCTCAAGAAGGATACGCAAAAGAAGTTCTCAAGAGATTTGAAATGGAGAAATGTAAGCTGGTTAGCACCCCCGTGGAATGTGGGGTCAAATTCTCTTTGCATGAAGATGGCGAGAAAATTAATCCCACATTTTTTAAAAGTCTTGTTGGAAGTTTGAGGTATTTAACATGTACAAGACCCGATATTCTATTTGGCATTGGACTTGTGAGTCGACACATGGAAGCTCTTACTACATCACATTTGAAGGTAGCCAAAAGGATACTTCGGTACGTTAAAGGTACGATTGAGTATGTAATTTTTTATACATCTTCCCATGACTTTAAGCTTGTTGGCTATTGTGATAGCGATTGGGCCGGTGATATTGATAGTCGGAAAAGTACTACCGGGTTTGTTTTCTTTATGGAAAATTCGGCATTTTCTTGGAATTCTAAAAAGCAGCCTATTGTGATTCTTTCAACATGTGAAGCACAATAAGTTGCGGCTACTTCTTGTGTGTGTCATGCTATTTGGTTGAGAAGTTTGTTGAAGGAACTTCATTTCCCACAAGAAGGTTCGACGAAAATTTATATTGATAATAAGTCTGCTATAGCATTGGCCAAAAACCCGATGTTTCATGATAGAAGCAAGCATATTAATACTAAGTATCATTTTATTCGAGATTGCATATCCGAGGAAGAAGTGAAGCTTGAATTCGTGAAATCTCAAGACCAGATTGCGGATATTTTCATGAAGCCCTTAAAGTTTGATGTTGTTCAAAAGTTGCGGTTTTTACTTGAAGTAATGAATCTAGTTTAAGGGGGATGTTGGAAAATTAAACTAAATTCATGAAATCCTAGAAGTTTCTATTCATAAATATGGGGCAATACATGAATGTATGGAATTTCAGTTTAGCACCTATAAATACTCTATGTAATGTAGCCATTCGATAAAAGTGGAGTTCAAGTGATAATAAGAATTCTTATAAGTTTCCTTCACTTTTCACTTGGGTGTGTGTGAGTTTCTAAATTTATGCTCTCCAATTTCTAATAGCCATAACAACCATTTTCAAACTATCTGACTATTATAATTCATCTTCTCACATATAGACCTATTCTTATCTTTTGATTTTCCTGGTGCATTTGAATGATCCCTTTAAATAAGGTCTCCCTGTTAAAAATATGTTTTTTTATTTAATTTTAAGTCTTCACCTCAAGATATCCGTAGAATTGTACACAATGAAATCGTAGAATTACCCCCAATACAACAAATAATCCACAACAAATGCCTGCAAACAATAAATATGTAGAAGTTCAACTCGAAATGACTAGAAATCATATCAAAAAGTATGTAGAGTAAGTATGTCATTCTGCAGTTAATTATAGTTAAATCATCAAACTATTATAGAAGAAAGGTTATAACAAAACTTAACAAAGCAATCTGGAATCCTCAAAATGTATTAAATACAGGTACTAGCATAAAATTCATTGAATTTTCAAACTTGACATACCCAACAAAAGAGAAATCTTCTTTCTAGAATATTTTTTATTGAAAAAATGTGGTAAAAATATTCTTAGTGTCATAGTGTTATCACGCACAATGAACTCATTCTTAAGTATTTGAACACCAAATGAAGATGTATAACATCTTCTACAGAAATTTAAAAGATTTATTGAATACACATGCCAACACTTGTGTCACTAAAAAGCATCATATATGAGCAATTAAATATGTTCATAAGAATGAATTTAAGTGAAAGGACAATTATAAATGGAGGAAAAAGATCCTAAATTTCCATCTTTTGCCCATTCTACTCGGTGAAATTGTCATGAAAAGTTACAGGAGGAATTGTAAATGAGAAACACAGCAGAAAAGGAAAGGATGCAAGAGCATAGAAATTTATATGTAAAGTAGACATTGACAGAGAACATGTAAGAGTTCCTGCCAGATGACAATGTGGTGCAACAATATGAAACTGAATGTTAGAACTTCAAATTCTATCTGTATAATGAAACCAAATCCAAATTCATTGTGTAGATATATCTAATTTCAGTTGCGAGGATAATAAAATTGTTTGCCAAAAACATACTGACGAGAGAGATTTCATGATTTTTTTTTTTTTTTTTGGGGGATCAACAGAAAGAATGTTCGAAAGAAAATATGCAGAAAATCCAAACCTGCATATCAAAACCAAATCCAGACTCAATATAGATACATCGAATGCTTATGTATGTGTAAATATATACACAGAAACGGTTGCTCAAAACCCTAGCCTGATTTTGAGCTTATTGAACAATATGATTTGCTACAGATTCAGAAAGTGGGATTTCTACTTTAGAAATCGAAATTTAAAATCCTCAACTCTAAATTAACTACAACACATGCATCAGTAGATAGAGAAAATTGCAGAATTAAATACACAAGTACCAGTAGATAGAGAAAATTGCGAATTAAACTGGAAGCGAGATTATACAGGCAGATGCGAGTCTTGAATCTTCTTTTTTATGTATTTAAATTAAAATATTACCTTTGGAATTACTTTCTCACATCTTTTTCTGAAATGAATCGATAGGGAGGAAGCCGAAATTAATGCATAGGGAGAGAGGTTGATTTGATGAAAGAAAGAAAATATGGTCCGAAAGGGGAGTCAATATTTGGGTAATACATGGAGTATTTTGGGTCATTTAATTTAGTGAGCATTTTGATGAATGCTATATTATATTTAAATGTTATAAAATATATGATATTTAAAAAATGAGAGTATTGTTATCTTAATCTTTTCTTATACCTCAATTTCGGGAAAAATGTTCATGCATGGTGCTACAAATCCTTTAGAACATAGCGCTTCACATCCTGAATTTGTTAATCGATTATTGGAGAGTTTATTATGTAGTTTTACATCGTAATGCCACCTTGCTGGCATTCTATTTTTAATCGATGCAAACTTTACGTTTTATCCTGTTTGATGCCTCACGTTTGCAGATGCCTATTATTCACACTTGTCGCGTTTACTCGATGGAATTAATAAAGAAAAATAATTTCATCTACATGGCCGATAACATTTTGTTTGGCTGATTTCTATAGATAATTTCTTATTGCAAAGCGAAAGATACACAACTATGTCAGAACCTGGCTGGAAATTTTAAAATGAAATTCAGATTACAAATGCAGGGAAATTGGTTCAAAGATCAACGAAATTATATTCTTTTTAGTCTCAAGATGAGGAACTCCAAATCCATCTCCATACTGGTACATGCATTGACCAATCCGTGCTAGATTCATTGCAGTACCAACGAAATCTTTGTAGGGGCTTTCCATTAGTATTTCTTTGTTCATTTTCTTCCATGTCACATCAATTAGATACTTAATATAATCTCTAGCATCCTCTTCAGAACACCCCGTGTCCTTCATGTAACACTGGATTGCTTTTGGAACGTCGCCTCTCTTGATTTCGTCCTGGATATTGGGCATAAATTATTGTGCTTATATTGTATGTAAGAAATTAATGTTGAAATGTAGTATGTACAACATATTTGGTAAGCAGTACTTGACGTGACCTATTATTATTCAGTACTGTATAGTCATGTCTAGTATTGTATACCAAACTGCATTTAGGGTTTAGTTTGCATACTGATGAAGTTCCTAGGTCGTCTGCTAGACGAACAACCAGTGATGGCCAGTGAATGATGCCGAGATATTGCTCCAAACTTCCCAAATCCTTCTTTGTTAATGGGCTTATTGTGCAAAAATAAGCATTAAAAAGAAGCACAGGTCCAGATATGGATATCCAGGCTGCGTTTAGGTACTCACTGAGGCTGGGAAAATACCCACTGTTGTACCATCTTGCTTCCATCAAGAAATGTCTACAAAGCTCTGCCCACTGATGTATGTAAAAATTATGAAATGAAGAGTCAGAGATTTGGGTATTATATTGATCTAGATCAGTTAATAATTTTCAGCGTGTAACATTAATGAAGCAACCATATCATGAGCGAAAAAAGAAAGTAGAATAAGAAACAGAGGGAAAAACTATAATACCAATTTCCGAGCGTTCGAGATTATGTTGAGACCTTGATCTTTAAGAATGTTGTAAGCCATTTCATTAGTGGAGTTGAAGAGAGTAAGGAAACACATCCTCATGTACTCTGGAAGCTGGTTCAATGCATTGATGTCCCATCTGATATACCAAAAATATAAAGTTTTTTTCTGAGGCAAAACCAAAATCTTCAAAACCAAAATTTGTTAATATCTATTTTCATCATTTTCTTTCTTTCTTTTTGGGAGATGGGGTCGGAGAGAGGTGTAAAATATGTTGAGTTGTCCAATACGTAAAAAAGGAGAGACTGTTTTGTGACATGTATAGTGAGCTGACCAACCTTTACAATCGAGCTTTGATGGCACGGTTATAAAGGTTTATAACTCACCTACTCATTAATATGGACTTGTGTTTAACATGTCCGGACCAGATTATCTCAGAAGGATGGGGATGCTGTGGCAAAAGAAGTAAAAACTGTTCATTACAATGCACTAACCTCTCCACTATATCGGTAAAAAGTTCAAGTTCATCTAAGCTCCCATATACATCATATATGTCGTCTATTATTGTTACCATTACAGCAATCTTGGTTAAAACCTTCCTACAGTATCCAAATTGAGGTTCTGGAGTGAATCCCAATGCCCACAAGAAACACTCCACCAATCTGTCCCGAGCAAAGCTCAACTTTTCTGGAAGACAAGTTTCTTTATTCCACCTGTCAAATAAAAAGTTAGAACACAAATCTTTGGCTCAAAATTGAAAAAGGAATTCTTTTTATGTTCTTTCTGAGATGGAACCCTAATCCTGTTCTACTTACCTTGACATTTGCTTTATTTCATCCTGATATATAGCCTGTACGATGTTGAAATCCAACTTAGCAAGTTCAAGTAAAATAAGGTTTGCGTCGTGTCTATTCTCGTATACATTTATAAACCATTTTGCTTCTAGTTTCTGCACTCTCCAGTGCAGTGGAAGCTCCAGTGCATGGCTGACTTCTGCAGCAAGACCCTGGTCTGTAATATGCTGGCGTTTTTCCTTGAGATGTCGAGTTGCAAAATTTCGGGCCTCACCAAGGATGCCTTCATTTTCCATGGACAGAAATGAAGCTTCATACATAGATAAAACTCCCTCGATATCACCAGAAAGTTCTGCACGGAAATTTCCTCCCTCGTCCATGAAACTGCAGAAAACCTCTGGAAAGATAAAAAATTGTTAGAGAAATTAAAAAGCAACCATCCAAATCTATTTCTGGAATTTTTGGTTTAATTGAGACAAGATTTCATTTTTCTTCTTCTTCTTATAAGTGTCAAGTTCACAGTCCACTATATTAAACACACAGTTAGGGTATTTTTATGATCTTTAAATTTACCTCTATAAAAGAAAAGAAGCTTTCTAGTAGTGGTGCCATACCTTGAGGGACCTGGTATCCATGCTGCCTAAGGAGTCTAAATTTAAGAGCTGTTGAATATAAATTCTTTTCGTTCTCGTTATTTTGACCAGTAGTACTATTTTGGTACGTTTGCTCCAATAATTTCTTTATTTCATCCCGAAAGTGGTAAGAAACATCAAGCCTTTGCAAACTATCAATAAGCTCAAGTTGATCTAGCTCGTCTTCCATTTCATTGATGATAATTCTCATCTTTTCTTTCAGATTCTCAGCAAGTTCCAAGTACTCTTTTCCCTGCAGGTTTACAACGGCAGTATCAAAAACAGACAATGAAAAATGAAAGAGCTGTTATTTTCTTCATCTTACCACATAAGGATTAGATAATGACTGCAAATAATCATCATTCCAAATGCTTGGTTCATAGTTTCCAGATCTTCTTGCCTCCATGAATTCTGAAATGTACTGTATGGGAAACAGGTTTCCAGGTGCATGAACTTATAGCACTTGTGGTTCTTATTTATAGTGTTGAGGGAGAAAAAGAAACAAAAACAGGTCATTTACAAGCATCTATTTATAATACACTCTTGTCTGCTAACATTTCGCTACAAGACATTTCATTATTAAATAATTTTTTTTTTGTCATAATTTGTTAAGTCGTTTCTTTAAAAATATATTGGCAAGAGACTTTTCAAGATAAAAAAATTTATCGTTAAAAGTAAAATTATAATATATCAGACTACACGTCAAAATTCAATTTTATTCACATTTTACAATTTATCACCTTTTCGAACTCATATTTTATTAACTTTTATAAAAAAAATTTGTTAAAGAAACCCTCTAGTGTATTATAGTTCTACTCATTCAAGGAAAAAAAAAAGGGAAATACCATAAAATGGCGAGGATCAAATGTCCTTTTGAATAAATGACCACCTTATGCTAATATTACGAAAATGATCCCTTTTAAATGAAATTATAAAAAAAATTACTAAAATTGAATAGATTTAATTATTATTATTATTATTATTATTATTATTAAGTTTTATTAATTAGTGGGTCCCACCTCCATGTGAGAGGTTGTAATTTCTTAATCATTGTACATTTATTGGGGTAGTTTTCAGAGATGGGGGCATGGTGGGTAAGGAAGGTAAGGGATGGGACAAGATTAAAACAATCCTCATTTGCCACCCGTTTAATTAATTAATTCTTCAATATCATTATTTATTTTTAAAATATGATTTAAATCGAAAATAATAAAATTCAAGAAAGGTTAGGGCAATTCTTACGGGGACCATGATACCTGTTGTCCGACTTGACGAATTGGACAGGGAATTTGGTCCTTCCTATTCGCAAAAGTTTAGGGTATATCCCAAGCAGGTAAATGAATGATTAAAATGAAGGATAACGCTGATTTATTAGAAGGATTTGACAAAAGACTTGACGTAATTGTATGCGGCAGTAGATGATTGAATAAAAAAATTGATTGTATTTTAAACTATTAAATGATAGAATGTCACGTGACATTATGTCAAATTTTATGTTAACGTTGATGTTCATGTAACATGATTGATGAATGAAATCATAAATAAGATGTAGATGACCCTTATGGAGTGTCAGAAATTCAATGAGACGACTGCCATTTTTTTTTAAAAATATTTTATTGTAGATTAAAACCTTCGAAGTTGAAAAATGGTGAATCTTTTTCGCTCCATCGCACGGGCTAAAACTCTATTACAGGTTAACAATGAACCCTTTAGTATATAATTTATTAAAGCAGAAAGAAAGATTTTCTTCCACAGTACGAGGCTGATTTAGAGTATAACAATGTGAGTACATTTCCTTAGAATTCAAGCATTCATTCCTTGGATTCTAGATGAATTCTTGGATCATTGAGTAATATATATATTTTAAAGTTTGTGAATCTTTCTATATACAAAAATAAATATAACAAATAATAACTGAGTTTTTTATGTCTACAAAAATAAATAATAAATTGAGTTCAAAACATAGAAAATAAAAATAAGATTTAATAATGTGCACTAAGAATATTTTTATCTATATTCATTTAAATATATCTTTGCAAATTTTATATAAATAATCATGGCTAATTATATTCACACCACAATTTCATTATACTTTGGGTTTTCAATCTTTGTTCATTATACCACTTATATTCCTAACAACTTTCACATCTATTAGTTAACATATTTTATATTTAATAACAATTGACGTGATTCATGATATGAGTGCGAGTTTGGGCAATGATCCATTAATCATTGAGGAAAGGCCTATGATTAGGTCGCGAGCGAAACAGATCAAAGAAGTATTTGGATTACTTGCTCAAACAATGGTGGACGAAACATTGATCACGACAAGCAAATTGACAAGTTTTATGTTGAGCATGGGAGATGAAACGAAGTGGAGCAACTTGATTCAAGCAATGGATGTATTGGCTAGAAGGAATGGACATGCCTACATGCCTCTTTATCGAAACCACATAGGAGGACATTAGTTGGTCTATGCGGCCGCATAAATTTACACTATGTGGCCGCATAGTACATTTGTGGACGCATACTTTTCAAATTTCACGAAATCTTCTATTTTAGTTAAAACTCTAATTTGTTATATCTTTTTTTATTTTTAGAGTTTAATTCCATTTTTCTAGGATTTTAGAGATTTCATATAAGTATAGCTATTATTTTCATTGTAAGACACAATTATCGAGAGATTAATTGTAAGGCATTATTACTTTCTTCTTGTTCTTCATCCAATTTATTCTGAACTTGTGAAGATTATTTCTTGTGGTGTTCAAACAAATTGAGTGAGATTCTCGAGTCTTGTAATCACGGAATAAACATATTGTCGCGATTGTGTGTATTTCTTGGTTCAATATTTTTGAATCAAGGCTAAACATTGATTCTTAACTTTTTTGAGATTCAATCAATCTTGTGTGGGTTTCGTAACTTCAATTGTTACGTGGGTTCCCATCAACAATTTTATATTGAAAAGCCCATTGAAATAACATATATATAACAACTTATTTTCTCATCATATTTTAAAAAGATAAATAAATAAAAAGTACGAAAAAATATTTATTCCTCATTTCAAAACATGTATATAAAATATTTGATATAAATTATTATCAACGACGAGACATACTAATTAAATGAAAGGTTAAAAATAAGAATCCGACGAAAAAGAAAATAATTGTTATAATGAGCAAATATTGATAAGTTTAACTACAATTAAAATGTAGTGTATCAAATAATACTTGTGGTGACAATATAACCAACCAATAATCATTAAGAATTTGAACTATTTTTATTTTTTATAATTTTTTTTTCTATTTTTTTATTTTTTATAGTATAATTATTTGAGAATTTTAGTTTTTATTTTCTCAAAATCTTTATTTTTAATTTATTTAGAATTTACCAAATTTATTTTTTAAAATTTTATTTATTTTTTTGAAATTTAATTATTTATAATTTTATATTTTTATTTTTTAAATTTTTATTTAAACACTTGTTTTCCATAGGGGGGAACCCGATCGAACCCGCTAAAATCGCCAAAATCGACCCAACCCGATCGGGTTGGGTTGATTTTTTTTATTTTTTTTGTTTTTACACGGGTTGGGTGGGTTGGTTGTGTACGCGGGTTGGGTTGGGTCGGGTTATGGGTTGACTCATGAAAACTAAATAAACCCGCCCAACCCAACTCGCCACTTAAAAAAAAAAGAAAAAAAATGTTTAGAAAAGTAAAAGAAACCTAAAAAGTATGAGCAGATAGTGTAACTGTAATTACCTTGATGTATTTTACAGGAGGAGCTTACTACTCTTCCTACAAGAAATATAGTATAAGTTTTCCATGTTATTTTAAATGCACTTTATTTTTTGTAGGCTCGGCTAATGAGGATTGAATAAGATAATAGATAATTTTATTTATTTACTTACTATATAATATTGTCTATTCGAATTTAGTATAATAGAAAATTTGATAACTTTAATTTTTGTTGACAAGTCGTCCCAACCCGACCAACCCAACCCGACAGATACTTGATTGGGTTGGGTTGGGTTGGGTTGGATTGGGTCAACCTTTACACGGGTTAGGTTGGGTTAAGTTTTGATCAAACCGATCATGTTGGGTTGGGTTTGGGTTGAGGCAAAAATCGACTCAACCCAACCCAACCCTAGTTTTTCATATTTTGAGCGTTTTCAGAATTATCACTAAAAACACTATAAATGTCAAAAATACATTTTCAGTTTTATGTTATAAATTTAATTTTGTTTTCAAAAATCTATTTTCAGAAATATTAGACCAAACATGTTTTAAATATTTTACAAAATTAAGAACTGAAAACATCGAACCAAACTCATCCTGCTGATGAGCCTTAATATAGATTATTTCAACATTTAATTGAATATTTCATGGTAATCAAATCAATGCATTTTTTACAACTTCAATTCGCTTAGCTGGAGCTGGACACAAAGTCAAGTGACTTCAGATTCAAACGGAAGATTGCGCAAACCTTTTCCCTAGACATTAATTTAATAAATTATTGAACCTTGCTACAGGTACACGGCCGTTTACACGTCCGTGTACCCGACCCCACGCCCCCCTCTCACAATG
>OU503037.1:29743930-29764666 GCA_912172775.2 Fraxinus pennsylvanica | reverse complement strand
ATATATATCTTATAAGCCAACATGTATCCAAATAGGGGAAGAGAAAAGTCAAATATTGCTGGAAGAAGCCACCTCCTGCTTAACACATGTCATGCTTGGCTGCCTACAATATTTTCTTAATTCCTAAGCAAGAATCATGACCCCAAACCCTTATAAGACTCAATATATACCTCATACTATGGTATTTAGCCTTTCAAGTTATCTCCAAGTGACCCCAAGTGAAAGAGAAAGCAAAGGAAACAGAACGAAGTTGAAACAAGAAGCAGAAAACTAAACTTCTAAATAGGTGAGTTTAGCTCATGGTTTTGAAGGTTATTTTCAATGTTTTTGAAGGTGTTAAAATCTCTTGAGCCCCTAAAATTACTTTATATTTTATTGGGGTTAGTGTTTGGGATGTTATTATGGTAAAAATAGAGAAATATTGTTGGAAATATATTGAATAAAACAAGTGAGGACAGGAATTTTATAGTTACTGGATTTTGCTTATTCAACCTTTGATTTGAGATAATACATAGGAGATAACTTGTAGCTATATATATGAATGTATTTATATGAAAGTTACAAGGATAGAAGGATTTCTAATAGCCTAGAATTTGATTGGTGGCATGCTAATATAATGGAAATTGAAAACGGTCATAGGGAAATTGCCTAATTTGGTGTTTGGTAAAAAGGGACTCATTTTCAGGTTGTAAACCTTCTACTTGTGGTAATTAATAACATATTTACCTTCACATATATGTTATATAAGTGTGTTAAAAGTTTGGAAATGAATGAATGTGATTGAAGGTGTAAAAAGATAGCTGAAACGGGACATGACAACAACTAAAACCTGAAAATAGGTTTTGTCCATTTGTGTGTTTAATGTAGTTTCAACCTTTATATGTTCATTAATTTTCTCTTAGGCCTAGAAAATAGATTTTAAGGAATGCTAGGTAGTTGACAACAATTGGATGATGTTGATATTCATAATTGGACTCGAGAAATAGTGAGATTGATATGATAATGTTATCTAAATCAGTGTGGCATGAATGGACGTAGTACAAGATTGTGTGTATTGAGAAATGAAATCGATCTACACTATGTGGTAGTGCACACACAAGGACATAAAGGTAAGTAAAAATCAATTTGCAACTACGTTGCAAGAACATAGTATTTGATATATAGTAATGTTGGAATCTTTACATAACTTTGATAAGGAGTTCATTGTATATCATATGATGGTTATAATCATTGAGTATGTTGTTTCAGAATATATTGACGTCATTTTTGATTAAGTATGTCATTCACGAGCGTTTTCATCTTCGTGCACGACATACGACCATGGTTGAGAATCTAGCATGCACAACATGATTGTAAAATTAAGTTTTCCTCGTAAAATATTTTATTGACCACTACTAGGGCATCGAGGTATGTGAGGCATGCTTATGTGATATGTTTTGGCACCACGGGTAATACTTCCTGGTTGATTACATCCACTACTAGGGCATCGAGGCATGCTTATGTGATATGTTTTGGTACCGTGGGTGATACTTCCTGGTTGATTGCAAAGGTAGATAGGGGATGGGCCTTTGGTGATCACAAGAAGGTGGACCACTCGACTGTGCCTTTATGATATTATGATTATTGGCACTGCCGGGTGAGATACTACGGGGTGATCATAGGGGCAGGTAGGGGATGGGCCTCTAGTGGTCACATGAGGATGGTCCATTCGTCGGTGTTAATGTTATATTGGCCATTTGATTATTGATATTGATAGTATGCAGAGATCTATCCGGTGCATAGTAGGTAGGTCAAGTGCCCAAAGTAGATCTCAATGAAATTATTTCAAGTTGGTTTTGACGAATATTTGAGCATGATACATCCTTTGCATAAAGTTTAAAGTAAATAGCATGAAATCAGATACCATTATTACTCATACCCATGACATGCATGATTTTTACTTACTGAGCATTAGCTTACGTAGTTTTTGTATTGTAGGTGAGCATCAAATTTTATAGAAGGCATAGCTGGCTATGGTGCTCTTACGGGATTCTAGATTCTGATGTACATGGATGATGACCTGTAGGGTTATTTTGTGAATTTCAGTTGTATTATATTTTGGGGATTATGTATGACGTTTGAAAAGACATGTAGATACTTTTACAACCTCAGGATAAATATGTTGGACTATGGATTTATGATCTTTGGTTTCGGTATACTGTATAAAGATCATTGGCGATCAGGGGTATATACAAGGATATACTTGTGGAGAAGTTTTCATTTTAACAAAATAAAAATGTGTGTATCAAGTCATCAATTGTATTCCTACAATGGTTAGTATATTGTTATCTATATTAATGGGGTGTGACATTATCCCAAAAAAAAAAAAAAAAAAAGAACACTTTATCCTAACAACCCAACACATCTCAATTAACCCATACAACTCAAAATAAAAAATAAAACATTTACATACACGCGGCAACAACTCCATTTACATTCAATATTTTAATTCAATTGAAAAATTAGTTTTAACAAGTTCTTCAAACTGTAATATCTTAGAGTTGACTTATCCGAATCGATTTTTTCCCGAACCTAAAACAGATGATTAAATATGAGCTATCCAACGAACTCAATATTGATATACTTATCATCGCTTTATAAAAATCTAAATATTTAGTCCAATTAAAATTAAATTAATACATATATCACTTTAATCTCCCAAATTTTTTTTCAAAATATAAAATATAGCACCTAAAAGAATTAAATTCTATTCTATGAAATTTTCGGGGCTCCACATAAGGCAGCCAACAATGCCTTGCGGCATTCCGAAATAGGCACGTTGACTTCTGAGCGTTATCAGCATAGATGTTAGCTTTAGAGAAGAAGGTGACACATCTCTTGGTTGTAAGAAATTCAGTAAAAGCGACGTGGACAATTTTTTTGGTTTGTGGTATATGTGGAGAAGCTTACAACAGTGTGAAATGCCAATTGCATCACAAGAGACAGAAGAAGTTAACTATACACAAATTTATCAATGCCAACATAACATTGTATTCAGCAATACATATAACTCATGTTGGCGTAATCATCCCAACTTCTCTTGGAACAACAACCAAAATAATCATCATCAGCCTCTACATAGTTTTAGCAAGAAAACAAAGCTTCTCTAGAAGATATCTTGGGTAATTTTTTTTACAGAAAATCGACCAGTACATAACAAAGACCGAAAAAACTTTTTAAAGTCATTTAGCAGCCATAAAAAGGGTTGAAAACTCAAAAAGGTCCGTTGGCCCTCTTTTTCTCAGAAATTAATCCAAAGGAACATGTGTCAACAATTACAACAAGAAGTGGGGGTACGACTGTATAGAATTACAGTAAAAAGACTAGTTGTAGAGACAAATAAAGTATCCACTACAGATGAGGAGTAAGTGGAGGAATCTGGAAAATCAACTAAGAAAAATGTGAAAGAGAACCCAAACAAATCATAGGCTAAGGCGACCGTTCTTGTAAGAGAAAATGTAAATTCCGTTCCGTTCCATTCCCAGAGAGACTACAAAAATATAAACTGGACAAACAATTCTCAAAATTCATTGAAGTGTTTAAAAAGCTACACATCAACATCCCATTTGCAGATGCTCTAGCACAAATGCCCAGCTATGCAAAATTCATGAAGGAGATTCTGACTAACAAGAGGAAGCTGGAAGAATATGAGAGTGTGATGCTAGCTGAGGGTTGCAGTGCACTTTTGCAAAATAAATTGTCCCATATGCTCAAGGATCTAGGGAGTTTTACTATACCTTGTACCATAGGAGACAAACATTTTGAAGATGCTTTCTATGATGTTGGTGTAAGTATAAATTTAATGCTATTGTCTTTGTACAGAAAGCTAAGACTTGGAGAGGTGAAAACAACAACAATATCACTACAGTTAGCTGACCGTTCCATAAGGCATCCAATGGAAATTATTGAAGATATCTTGGTGAAGGTGGACTAGTTCATTTATTCTGCAAGTTTCAATACATTAGAGTTAGATGAAGACCAGGACACTCAAATCATAATAGATAGGTCATTCCTTGCTACGGGAGGAACTTTGATTGATGTACACAACTTAATTTTGAGACTGGATGATGAATAGGTCACTTTCAACTTCTTCAAGGCAACTGAAGTATCCATCTGAAGCCAACTCTTACTTCTAGATCGATATTATTGACAGCTTGGTGGTAAAGTCAATTAGACATGAACATCTTACAAAACCATTGGAAGCATGCCTAGTTCATTCTAAATCTAAAACAATAGAAAACCTTGAAATTGAAGAGTATGTCAATTATTTGGAAGCACCACCAGCTATTGCATTCCCAAAGAGACATCGATTTGAAGAGTTTGGTAAAGGCCCTACTAAACCATTACCCTCTATTTAAATCCCCCAACTCTTGAGTTGAAGCCTCTACCAACGCATTTGAAGTATGCCTATTTGGGAAAGCTTCTACATTGTCAATCATCATTGCAAGCTCTACAACGAAGAAGGAGGAAAAGAAATTACTTAGGGTGCTCAAAGAACATAGGATTGCAATTGGATGTTCCATTACTGACATAAAGGGTATTGCCCTTCATTATGTATGCACAAAATTCTTATGAAAAATGATTTCAAACCATCAATTGAGCATCAGAGGAGATTAAATCCTATTATAAAGGATGTGGTTTCGGCTAAAGTACTTAAGTTAGATGCAGGTATCATATATCATATTTCTGACAGTAAATGGGTGAGTCTAATAGAAGTAGTACCAAAGAAAGAGGGCATCACAGTGATGAAAAATGAGAATAACGAGCTCATACCTACTAGAACAACAACATGATGGAGAGTCTGTATTGATTATCAAAAGTTAAATACTATTACAAGAAAATACCACTTCTTTCTACCATTCATCGATTCGATACTTGGAATATTAGCATGACATTCTCATTATTACTTTCTGGATGGATACTTAGGATACAACTGGATAGATACCAATTGCATCTGAAGATTAAGAAAAGACAACATTTGTCCATATGGAACTTTTATTTTTAGGAAGATGTCATTTGGTTTATGTAATGCACCTACCACATTTCAGAGATGTACGATGACAATTTTCTCAGACATTGTAGAAAAATTTATTAAGATATTTATGGATGACTTCTCCGTATTTGGGTCTTCATTTGATACATGTCTCAAGAATCTAGCCATAGTTTTACAAAGGTGTGAAGAAAACAAACTTGTGCTGAATTCGAAAAAGTGCTAGTTCATGGTTCAGGAGGGTATTGTATTGGGTCATCGAATATTATGTAAGGGTATTGAAGTTGAAGAGGCAAAAATTCAAGTAATTGAAAAACTACCACCACATATTTCAGTAAAGGGAATCAGAATTTTTCTAGGTCATGCAGGATTCGATAGAAGGTTTATCAAGGATTTCTCAAAGATTACTAAACCATTATGTAATATGCTTGAGAAAGATTTTCCATTTCAGTTTCCTGAGGGGTGTTTGACAGCATTTAATACACTTAAGTAAAAGTTGGTAACTACACCTATCATTGTAGCACTAGAGTGGGATCTATCTTTCAAACTTATGTGTGATGCAAGTGACTTTGCAAATGGAGTAGTATTGTGTCTGAGAAGAGATATGACACTTCATGTGATTTACTAACGATGCTCAAATCAACTACGCTACTATTGAAAAGAAGTTGTTAGTAGTGGTGTTTGCATTTGACAAATTTTGACTCTATCTCATTGGTTCGAAAGTCATAGTTTACACTGATAATGTAGCTCTCAGACACCTACTAGCCAAGAAAGAAGCTAAGGTTAGACTTATCAAATTGGTACTACTCCTACAAGAGTTTGACTTGGAAATTCAGGACAAAAAATGAACAAAAACCTTAGTAGCAAATCACATATCTAGATTGGAGAAGTTCACACCAATATGTTGATCAAATCAATGAATTCTTTCCAGATGAATACTTGCTTGCTTTACTTGAGGTCCCATGGTATGCGATATAATAAACTACCTCGCAACCAACATTTTACCTCTTGACAATACCTACCACCAAAGAAAGGAATTATTTTCAGATTTAAAGTATTTACTTTTGGGAGGATCTACTTGCTTGCTTTACTTGAGGTCCCATGGTATGCGATATAATAAACTACCTCGCAACCAACATTTTACCTCTTGACAATACCTACCACCAAAGAAAGGAATTATTTTCAGATTTAAAGTATTTACTTTTGGGAGGATCTACTTGCTTGCTTTACTTGAGGTCCCATGGTATGCGATATAATAAACTACCTCGCAACCAACATTTTACCTCTTGACAATACCTACCACCAAAGAAAGGAATTATTTTCAGATTTAAAGTATTTACTTTTGGGAGGATCTACTTGCTTGCTTTACTTGAGGTCCCATGGTATGCGATATAATAAACTACCTCGCAACCAACATTTTACCTCTTGACAATACCTACCACCAAAGAAAGGAATTATTTTCAGATTTAAAGTATTTACTTTTGGGAGGATCTACTTGCTTGCTTTACTTGAGGTCCCATGGTATGCGATATAATAAACTACCTCGCAACCAACATTTTACCTCTTGACAATACCTACCACCAAAGAAAGGAATTATTTTCAGATTTAAAGTATTTACTTTTGGGAGGATCTACTTGCTTGCTTTACTTGAGGTCCCATGGTATGCGATATAATAAACTACCTCGCAACCAACATTTTACCTCTTGACAATACCTACCACCAAAGAAAGGAATTATTTTCAGATTTAAAGTATTTACTTTTGGGAGGATCTACTTGCTTGCTTTACTTGAGGTCCCATGGTATGCGATATAATAAACTACCTCGCAACCAACATTTTACCTCTTGACAATACCTACCACCAAAGAAAGGAATTATTTTCAGATTTAAAGTATTTACTTTTGGGAGGATCCATATCTATATTGGCAGGGTCCATATTAGATCATTAGAAGGTACGTACCAGAAGCATAAATGGTTGAAATCTTAAAGTAGTGTCACTTCTCATCATATGACGGGCATTTTGGGATAACCAAAATAGCTACTAACGTACTCCATTCTGGATTCTATTGGCCAAATTTTTTTAAAGATGCACACAGTATAGTCAAGGCACGTGATCAGTGTCAAAGAACTAGAAACATCTCGAGGAAAAATGAGATGCCTCTGAATTCCATACTTGAAGTCGACCTCTTTGATGTTTGGGGTATAGATTTCATGGGATCATTCCCATTTTCATATTCATGTCAGTATATCTTGATGGCGGTATATTACGTCTCTAAGTGGGTAGAAGCAAGTGCTACACCAACTAATGATTCTCAGGCAGTCATAACGTTTTCGAAGAAAAACATTTTCAGTCATTTTGGAACACCAAGGGCACTCATTAGTGACGGTGGTAAATATTTTTGCAATAGGATGTTGAATTTAGTTTTATCGAAATATGGAGTGAAGCATCGCATCACTACAACTTATCACCCACAAACAAGTGGTCAAGTGGAAATCTTCAACTGGGAGATCAAACAGATCCTATAGAAAATGGTTAATGCATCAAGGAAAGATTGGGCAAAGAAGTTAGATGATATTCTCTGAGCATACAGAACATCGTTTAAAGCACCTATTAGGATGTCTCCATATCGATTGGTGTATGAAAAGCTTGTCACTTACTCGTGGAATTGGAGCACAAAACATATTGGGCAGTGAAAAAATTGAACTTTGATTTGTATCAAGCTGGAAGAAAAAGGCTTTTATAGCTCAATGAGATGGACGAGTTCAAGAATGATGCCTTGAAAATGCTTGCATTTATAAGGAACGAACAAAGTAATAGCATGACAAAATTATTCAAGGCAAAGAATTCCAAATTGGAGAAAAGGTTCTACTCTATAATTCTCAATTGAGACTCTTCCTAGGAAATTTACGATATAGATGGACTGGATCGTACACAGTGGTGCATATTTATCCTTATGGCACAATTGAGTTGAGACATCCAGAAAAATGGTAACTTCAAAGTTAATGGTCAATGGTTGAAACGATATTTGGAAGGAGATTTTGGAGGGAAAAATCCTCCATTTTCTTGGCTGAACCAGAATAATTACCATGCAATCGAGCTCGGAACGATAAATTAAGCACTTAATAGAAGACAATCTATTCTCTAACTCAACTCTTTATTTTTTAAAATTTTGCATTGCTAATAGGATAGAAAAAAAAAATTGTGAGACCATTGATATTTTCATTCTCCAAGGAATAGATTACTTTAAAAAAATAAAAAATAAAAAAAATACATGTGACTGCGACCAATCGCGATGAGCTGCGATCCACACAGAATTGCTACATACCACGGCTAGTCACGGTTCAACAATTTTTCATTTTGCTTTATTTTATTATTTTTTCAAATAAAAAAGACAGATGTTTGCATAACCACGGTCGTCGTTATTTCCGTGCTTGCTATGGCTAGCCGGGGCTTTGCAAACCACGGCCGGCCACTATCCCGGGTTAATTATTATTATTATTATTATTATTAGTACTACTACTACTACTACTTTTGAAAAATTTCTTTTAACACAAAAACATGAGAAGGGTTTTAATTCCAACCTTTGTTTTCAAACGTTTCCTAATTCTCTATCAACTCAATTACAAAAACCTTATCCAAAAATTATTTCTTTCAACTTCCACACTTCCAATCAATTGCATTGTGGGAATCATTCAATTAAGATTACACTTTACTTGAAGATAATTTCATAACCTACAAAACAATTCTTGATTTTCCAGGAAGGTGAGTATTCAAACCCCTAGTATGAAAAAATTGAAACTTGATTCTAGTTCTACTTATTTTCATGGGCTTTGATAAATTATTGAAGTAGGGGCATGGTATGTGAATTATATGTTGACATTTGTTGGAAACCATATGTTTTAACAATTGGGTCATGATAGATAGTTGAAAATTCGATCATTCTACATTGAATTTTTCCTTGCCTTCAAGGTGTTTGATAAAAAGTGTCAACCAAATATTTTCATCCAATTTTTCTATTTGCTTTGAAATACTAAAACATTTAGTTTGGGGATACTTTTCCCCTCCACAGACTCCCAACATATTAGAAAGAATTATATACAATACATGTGCATAAGACATTGCATTATACTATGGTTTTACACGCATGTTTCCTCTTTTGCTAAACTACTATACAAATTGCGTCTAATGTGTGGTTTTACTTTTGTAGGATAACTACATATCAACAATGCCTTCAAGAGCTTCATCTTCAAGATAAGGCAAAGAGATAGCCAAGCCATTTAATATGGGAAATAGAGCCCAATCCTAACCACCCCCATATGAAGTATATATATCAGAAGAGGCCTAACAACGAGCAAGTATATTTAATAGATGGGCTCCTCTTCCGAAGAGGTAAGTCAATTTGGAAAGTATATAGAATTTCAGCATTCCCGTAGTCATAAGGGGATTGGCTTGGACAAAACTATGTACCAAACCTCACAAAATATATACGACGGTGGTCAAGGAATTCATGGGCAAATTTTAATGTAAGCATCACGATGAGCAAAGTGAGCATGATCATGAGACTTTTGTGCGAGGAGTGTGGATCCCGTTTAGCCCATAGATTATTAAAGACTTTTATAATGTTGAAGAGGTATCCAATCCCCAGAAATTACAGATTGGGAGGAAGTGGCTCATTTCATATACCCTTTGGACAAGCAGAAACTGTAGCAAAAAATTAATATTGTACAGCATAGTGAAATGAAGCATGATATGCAGTTCTTTTATCATGTCCTTTCAGCTAACATAACTCCAACATCGCATACAACTGAAATTTACCCAAGTTAGGATTACTATGTTGTATTGGCTTGCCACAGGACACATCTTAAAGTATGGGGCCCCACATCTTTATCACAATTAGAGATATTGCCTTCCATCCAAGAAGTTGAACAAAGCTCCTATTCCCAAGTCTCATTTCGTCCCTATGCAAGAGAGCTCAGGTACCAATGATGCCATGGGAGGTTGAAATGAAATCTGTACCAGTTTTGTGCCTAACAACAATTAGAAGACCAGAAGTACAAGTTATAGGACTCATGAATAAGGCATTAATGAATGCAGAAGAGGAATTTGAAAGAGAATGAAGATGAGCACATTCATAGTCAAGAAGAAGCACATGTTGAAATGCCAACCACACTTCCACCAAGGATCGATCGTAGGAGAGGGGTCAATTTCAGTCCCATGTTAATATCCATAAAAATGATTCAACAAGAGCATCATAGCATAATCAGATAGCTGTAGATGGGACAAGAAGAAATATTGATACTCCTAAGACGTCTAAACCAAAATCAAGGACCACCACCTTCCTTAGATCAATGAAAGTCGAGTAAACTCTTTCCTATTTACTTTTATTGTTTAAATTGGGGACAATGTAAAGGGTGAAATACGCTATGTGCTTTCTTATTTTTCTTATAACATAGTCTGTGTCTTGCTGAAAGTCCAAACATAGTTGTCTATTTGCTTTAGCATGAAAAAAATTTGCACGATTGTGTGTTACCTTAGCTCGAACAAAGAAATTCATATCCAATGATGATATTGTGCATATCTTGAGCGAATTTTGGATCGGTTCATGTGGACACTCGAATTTTTAATTATTTGTGAATTCCATTATTTTGTACTTAGCTTTTGAACAATTTAAGCACATAATCATTACTGTTTGAACTCATGGTTGACTATGAATTGACTTGTGTAGGTCAGCAACCTTATAGTCTTTTAAGACCGTAGAACATGTTACTACATTAATCACCCCTGTTAGAACCACATCAAACCCTTTTCGTAAAAGTGTAGGGATGATTAAATCCATACAAAATCAAGAACATCACCGCTTAATTGTCTTTTAGTTCCTATCGTGTGCCGAAAAAAGTGAAAGATATTGCACTAGCCATGGCACGAAGGAAAAAGTTACCTACATTTACAGCATGGAGCTAGTCTCAAGTAATTTGACCCTATTCATGAAAAATTGTTTAGGAGATAATCTATTGGGAAAAAAGGCTGCCTACAATGTAGAGTAAAAACTACATTTGAAAACTAGCAAGATCTCAAAAACAGAAGAAGGGACAAAATAAAATAAAAAAAGAAAAGCACACTCATCAAAGTGTGTTGAGGTAGTAGCAAAACAACTAAAAGTGCTACCTTTGTTCGGCTAAGTCTTGGTCATTGATTGGGAATTGGAAGGTGATTGCGTGTTTGATAAAAAATAGCCATATTTCATTGTTAAATTGCCATTGGGGGAATTGAAAAACAAAGAGAGAAACACGAGTGATTTATTGACATTACTGGGATTTGGTTTTGTTTGGGAAAAGAGAATTTGGAAGTTGAAATACATGACTTGTTTGGGAAAAGAGAATTTGGAAGTTGAAATACATGACTTGATTCGAGTAACATTGGTAGAATTGAGAATGTTTAATACACACACACACCCCCAAGAGCTAAATATACGATATGTGGAGTTCTAAAATATTTTTTGATTCTCGTGTCTCATTAACTTGTTTAAATTTTGTGATTATGATATGCATTTTGAAGAAACATTCAATTGCTTATATCTAGTTGAGTATTATTGTTTAGAGTCTAGTTAATTATCTATTATGTTTTATTCGAGGGCGAACAAAGATTCAAGTTTGAGGGTGTTGATTTGTTAGCATTATTGTGAATGTGATACTTAGTTATTTGTATTTTTTTGGATTATGTTAGGAGAAAAATTGAGATTGGATAAAGAAGGACGGAATTTGGATAAAACATGCAATTTTGGGATCAACTTCTACACTTTAAGAATATGAAGGACTAAAGTGATTTACCTTGAAGAATTGTGGACACTGAATCAATAAATTGGAAGAAATTGGACTCCTAATTGAAGGTGGAAATTGGGAAGAAGACCACAGACATGGACGGCAGAAGGCAGATATATATTTTTCAAATTTTGTTCAATTAAGAAATCTATAATTTGTGCAAGGATTTGGACAATAAATCACGTTCTGTCAATTTTACCTGAAGATTTACATTATACAAGGAAGAATAACGAAGGACAATTGTTGAGATTCATGTGGCAAAGATCAAAAATAGCTTGGAGTAATTTTATCTCGTTGATTGCAATTAAACCCAGTGATTTTTTTAAACTTTGTTTTTTTAATTCCGACATTATGAGTGGCTAAGCGTTTTCATGTTAGGATGAACGATGTAACTTAGGGTTTGCTAAATCTTTGTTTGATTCCAAGACTTTGTACCACTACTATATGTGTTAGTAAAGTATTGTGTGTTTAATAATTCAGTTGCTTGATTGATTGATTGATTTAAGGATGGTACGAAAAATGAGAGGTAAAGTATGATTCTAGCTCATGCAGTAATTAACATAGGTATTATAAGAAATCGAGAGATAATTATAGGCTATGCAATCTATATAGACTTTTTGTAGGTTAAAGCATTCATATATATGTGAATTTACATAGAAAAATTTAGTAAGTTCTGGTATATGAATATGATTAGTGTTACTCGAGATAGATTACTAGCTACATTAGGTTAATTTGATTGTTGACATCTATAAAAATGGGCAGAATGAATTGGAATTAGATGAAAGTTAAGCAACCTAAATAAAATCGGAATTCTTAACTATCTAATCTCATAATCTTCTCAATCGTGTTAATTTGATTTTGTTATTTAATTTAGTAAAATTTTAGTTACAAAACACAAATTGATTTGATAATTGGTCACAATTTGAAATTAAATTGAGGCTAGGTTAGTTGAAAAATTGTTAGTAAATAGTAGTTTATGTGGGACGATACTTGGATTTAAAAATCTATTTTACTACTTGTCACGATCTATACACTTTCAGAATCACATGAACAACTCTCTAGCAACAAAACACACCTGATCATAGCACTTGAATTAAAGGACAATTAGAAGCCCCATTGGAACATAAAAAATAAAGGCATCAACTAGGCCTCCGACATAGACGTCATTTCAAATGTGCATTTTGATACAATCAAATCGTTATGATCTTTCGTGCAAACTCATGCGCATGTACATAATAAATTGCATTACAAGTATTACAAAGTACAAAGTAAAAAAAAAAAATATTGGAAATTGAACTTAATCATACTTTTAGCATAATGATGAAAGTGTCCATTCATAAGAATAACAAAAAAGTTCCTAAAAATCGCTTGTAAATAGGGTCATTAATACAACGGTAGAATAGTTAAAAATAAAAGAGTTAAATAGCTAAAAAAATGAAGAAGAATCTTAGAGATTCAATCTTCCACTCAAAAAAAGGGTCTCGGATCAAAGCAAAAAAATAAGAGTTGGCACTCTTAGGAATCTTACATTCTCCAATTGATAGAAAATCTCATTGGGAAATTTGTTCTTTCTTCCTTTAAATTGAAAGCTCACATAATACCCTAAAAAAACTCCAAAAAGGACAAAATACAATCAAAATTATAGTAAAATCACTCTACACTGGCATTAAAAATAATTCTTATTTTTTAAGGTTAACATCAAATGTTATATATCTTCTCCATGAAACTTTGGTGGTTGTTCCGCTCTCAGAGATCTCTTTGGGCCCAGTTCTTACGGAGAAAGTATTCTATGGGGGATACATCGCAGCAGTTCCCTACTCGGCTTCTCCTATCTGGAAGAAGCTGAAATTAGTTGGTCCCCGGATAGAGGCACACATTGCTTGGCACCTTGGAGCAAGTCATATTTTCTTTTGGCATGATTGCTGGATGGGAGAGACCACATTGGCATCTCTATTCCCACACAGATAGCACACATTTGCGAGTGCGAAGGATTTCTATGATGATACTGGGTGGGATATTGGACGTTTATTACAGGTTCTCCCTCCTCTTATGGCGGAGCAGATAGAGGCTATACCTTTATTTACAGATGCACCAGATCGAATTTTTTGGCGGAATATATCAGATGGTAGCTTCATTACCAAGTCAGCACGGCAGTTCGTACATTTGGGATGCCAGTATCAAGATTCCTACCGGTTACTATGGAGCCCTATTTTGCTGTCACTGTCTCATTTTTCTGTTGGAGACTATGACATGGCCTCATTCCAGTAAATGTGGTTATTCAGGGAAGGATTGGATGCCAGTTGGCCTCTAGCTGCCAGTGTTGTTCCGAGACTGAGACTATCAGTCATATTTTCACTGGCAGTAGCATCTCCAATCAAGTATGGCAACATTTTGAGAATATTTTTCAGCTACCTATGAATTCAGGAGAGAGAATTAGACAGAGATTCCAGAGATGGAGGTATTCTGGACAGTATGTTCATTGTAGACATATTCACATTATCATTCCTCTACTGATATTTTGGTATCTATGGACTGCGAAAAATGATGCGAAACATATCGGGATTTACATGGTAGCCAGACGTATCATTTGGAGGGTTTGTCGCATGATCTCTTTTCTTCATATGGGAGGACTGTTACGAGCGGTGCATTAGCGAGGAGATTTGACACTTGCACCCATATTTGGTATTTTTATGGACTTCCCTTCCCCATCTCCCACTATTTTGGTTTGGTGGCACACTCCATCAATCGATTTTGTCAAGATCAATACTGATGGATGCGTCAATGATGGTTATGCGATTGGGGGAGGCATCATCAGAGATCACACGGGACACTGTATTAGGGTTTTCTCAACTTTATATAGATCATGCATGATATTAGAAGTAGAGCTCTGGGATATTCATGATGGTATTTTACTAGCTCAAGGACTAGGTTATTCAGCAATTTGGGTTGAGTCAGATTCTACATTAGCTAATCATTGCATCACTACAGGAGAAGAACCACGGGCTATTCAAGGCACACTTAGATGAATCAAACATTATATTCTTCGACAGAGATATAGTCTTCCACATTTATATAGAAGGAAACCAGGTTGCAGATGCTCTTGCTACTGAGGGTTGGGATCATTGACGATATCAGGTATATGGACTACTTGACCTACCACGACATATTAGGGCACTAGTACAAGTTGATAGACATGGATTACCGAGTATCAGAGTTTGAATTTCATTTTAACTTTCAACACTTATTTTGGTCTTTTTTTTACATTAATTCTTATTGTAAAGGAAGTAGTAATTCTTTGTTTACTGCTTTATCCTTCGTCAATTACTTTCATTGCAAAGGAAGTAGTACTTCCTCATTTACTACTCTAATTATTTTCATATAGCCACGGTATTCCTCAACCACAAGTGAGAGCATATTAATAAATTCTCGAAGGTACCGCCCTCCTTTAACTAAAAAAAAAAAAAATCCAATCAAAATTATAGTAAAACCACTCTATTTCGGCATTAAAAATAATTCTTATTTTTTAAGGTTAACATGAAATGTTATATATCAAATCTATGCATCCACAATGCCACATAAAAGTATAATGTTACAAATATTTATGTTTTTTAGTGCTAATATAAACCCCTTGAAACGAATATTAAATAAAAAATGACTTATTAACGCAGTACTCCCATCGTATGGACCTATTGTCAAATTTCCCAACTTTTTCAAATTGGATAAAAATCCCTCTATATAATATTTGAGGTGCGAAAGACATATTTTTCATAATAAAGCCTTGTGAAATGATGAATATACCTCCATATTTAAATAAAACAAAAATAAAAGAAGAAAAAAAATAAAGAAATAATATTCAACTGTAGTCCCAAAATTTTCAAAAAACAGTGAAAATGAGTCTCAAATAAATAATTAAAAAAATAAAAAGAATAAATCCATTTCTTACCCCCACCACCACCACCACCACCACCTTCAAAGACTATTGGTATCCTTAGGTCCCGAACAAAGTCTCAAGGTAGGGAGTAATAAACAAAGTTTAAACTGTCACCGTGTATTCCAATTTCTCCATTTCAACATCATTACTTTGGAATTAATTTTTCATTCATTCGACAATAGTTTTTAACATCCAAACATACCAAACTCATCATTCACCGAGTAGAACATATTCAACTTTTTTCCTGCTAAAAATGAATAATGGGACCCGTAAAAATATTTTAATCATTCTTTATTTAACTTATTTCTAATACCTAGTTACAATATTTGACTCGCAAATTTAATCAACGAAAGTCTTCCTTTATTAGTCCGAGAAAATCTTTTGGTACTCAAGTCATTAATAAAACGACGGATTATCTATAGATAGAAACAATTTCAAATACTTACATGTCCAATGAAATGGACATTGTTGTCCTCGATATAACAACCATTCTTCGTGTCACGGATGATCTCAAATAGTAATACCCCAAAACCAAACAATCCGATTTTATTGAGAACAGTCCTTGCATTGCGTGTTATGGCTACATATATGACCATAGCAATCATAAAGTTTAGTAAATTGAGACTCAATCTTCAATTCAACCTGTTTTGGTTATGGAGTTAAATGTTTCAATAATCATTCAACTTATACCATGATCATGATTTACTCACTAAATTTCAATGTACTTTATAGTGATTGTTGACCTCGATTTTTGCACAAACACATGGCCAACAGAATCCCGACCATCTCCCATCCACACAAGCATCATCTACTCACTGGAACACTCCGTTAGGGTGCAAGACCGCCAATTGAGGAAAAGGTCTAACGATCATTTGCACTTCGACGGTCAAGCCAATGGTTGAACAAGAGAGAAATGATTGAAAGAGACACGAGAGAGGGTTTCGTTAGGGTTAGAATGAACATACCTTGAATGTGAAACGGGTTACCTATATAAAGGGAGGAAAATTAGCTAATATGGGCAGTCGATTGGGCTGAAGTACGAGAGCATATTGTTTAATTAAATAAACCCAATCCAATTGACATAAATGATTGTCTAGTCGACTAATGGGCATCTCTTCCATCATGCTTATGCTACGTAATTTATAAATATAACAGTAGGCCCCCAAGTCTGAGTTGTACATTTATATGCAGGTCAAACTTGAAATAAAAGTTGTCAAGTAGGTGATGTCTTACATGTTACCTCAGAAATATGAGCAACTCCAATAAGTGAGGGCTTAAGAATTATCTCGAACATGTGTATCGATCCCAAATAAACGAGGACTTATGAATTACCTTGATAACATAAGCCACTTCAATAAGTGAGGACTTACGAACAGTCTCAAAAATATTCGTGCGAGCCTGAATAAACGAAGACTTACAAATTGCCTCTGAAATATCACATTATGATTTATTGAAATTTCGACAGCATTCCCTCTATATTATAGACTAAACCAACCTAAAATACAATACAATATATCCACTTCTTATTTATAAAATAAATTGAGGCCCATTTATCCCTCCAAATAAAGTAAAATGATCGTCATATCAAACTTGCTTGTGTGAAGCAAGTAACATGACGTCGATAATAAAATGATAATGTAGATAACCTGACATGTGTACTAAAAGTAGTGAAAATAGTATTATAACAAGCTAGCATTGATGTACGTATCAACAATAATATAATACATATACATATACATATAATGATAATGTAGATACTAGTATCACAATACTTCCTCAAGTTTAGATATGGATGTTCTTATAATGCATGGACTTTTTGGGTGGAGACAAGGCTCTAAATATAAGTAACTATAATGAATCTGATGTAGAGTCGAGATTATAAATATAAGCAGTTGTAATAAGTTGAAGTAGAGAAAATGCTCTAAATTTAAGTAGCTATGATAAGCTGAGGTAGAGGCGATGCTCTGAATATAAACAGCTGTGATAAAGTTGATGTAGAGGCTAAACTCTGAATTAAATATAAATAGTTATACTGATACTGATGCTGGTGCAGATGTGAGACTCCGAACTGAATATAAATAACTGTACTGATACTGAGGCAAGGCAGACTCGAAATATATAGTTCGACTAAGTACGTTTCAAGGTAGGCTCTCGTCGGGATACTCCATACTTGTCCTGTCGAAGAAACAAATGACATCCTTGCATGGTGGATGGTTCTTTCATGTAGTAGTTAATGTAAGCTCTCTGAAGATAAATAGATGTGACATAGCTGAAGCAGAAACAATGCTCTGAAAGATAGGCAGTTGTGATGTAGCTGAAGCAGAGGCGTTATGAGCTCTCTGAATATCAATGTAGTATGGCACAAGGGATTGTATAGACGAATCATACAAGAATTAGTGACGAATAACTTGCCTCTCTTGGAAAAGTGGTGAGACGGAAAAATGCACATCCCGCTAAGCTAAAAAATCTATGTATAAAGGCGGGGAATAAGCATCCTATGAAGTAAGGAATAAACATCCGTAGGATCAGGCATCTTGCAAAGTAAAGAATAAACACCGACATGGTGGCTCATCTTGAATTATTAGACTTATGAACTGGCCTCAGTGTGGATGAGGTCTTATAGCTGTGCTCGACGATAGTGCAAGGTAAGGAATAAGCATATCATAAAACTAAGGAATCTATCCGACAAAGCGGGAAAATAAGCATCCCACTAGGTGATGAATAAACATCCCATAGATGGCTCTCTTAAACCATCGAAGACGAGGTTTTATAGCTGAACTCGACGATAGTGAGGGGTGATGAATAAAATCTCGTGAAGCCAAGAAATCTACATCTTGGATGGTAAGGCATCTTATAGAGTAAGGAATAAATATCTAACAGATGGCTTTCTCAAATTATCAGATACTTATAAGCTGGCTTTGAGTGGAAAAGGTCTTATAATGTGCTCGACGATAGTTGGATGTGATGAATCCACATATGACTAGGCGTCAAATAAAAATTCTGTAAATGGCTTTCTCAACCTATCTGAGACTTATAAGCTAACTTCGGACGTACGAGATTCTATAGCTGGGCTTGACAATAGTAAGGGGCAAGGAATAAGCATCTCAAGAAACCAAAAAATAAACATCGCTTAGAGAGAGGAATAAAGATATCGTGGATGACTCTCTCGAACTATTGGAGACTTATAAGTTGGCATTGGATGGATGAGGTCTTATAGATGTACTCAATGATAGTGAGGACGATGGATAAGCATCTCGTAAAGTTAAAAAATTTGCATATGAATTGGCAGGGAATGCATACCCCGGAAGGTGAGGAATATACATTTCGCAAGATTATGAAATGCTCATTTTGCTAGGGAAAACATGTCCTAGCGAGATGGGGAATAAACATCTTGTGAGAGGCATATTACAAATAAGGCCAATAAAGGCTCCTTTTGTAAGGGCAAATATGTCTAGCGAGGCAGAGAATAAACACCCCATAAGGTGAAGAATAAACATCTCGCAAATGAGGCCAGAAACGGCTTTTGCAAGGGCAAACATTTCTGGCAAGGCGGGGAATAAACATCCTGCCAGGCGAGGGATAAACATCTCGTGAATAAGGCTAGGACATGTTCCTTTTACAAGAGCAAACACGTATGGTTGGGGCCAGAAAGATGCTCATTTTTCTAGGGCAAATATTTCAAGATTTTGTCTTTCTTTATTAAAGGAACGAGAACTCTAAGATATCGCCCTTTCCTTTATTCAAAGAATGGGAATTCCAATATACTGTCTCTTTCTTTATTTAAGAAACAAGGACTCCAATATGTCATCTCTTTCTCTATTCAAGAAACAAGGACTCATAGAATGCTACCCTAGATAATAAGAAATCCACAAGCTAGGTGTAGCGACCGAGAATTTTAAATTATTATCTTGAAAAATGTGTCGCTAAACTTTAACCCCAAATTTTAAAGTTAAAGCGTGTTCGTCTAGCCGTTATAAAACCAATTTAAATCCATTCAACTCAAATTCAATCTCGAACATTTTAACGTATCAAATTTCTTATCATTTTTAAATCCAGATTTAATAATTATAATGCACAATATTTTATTGTTTAAGGTCCAACATTTTGTTAGTCCAATCTCGATTTTCTTGGCCCAGTTCATTTAGGCCCAATTAGAAAAACTCTCACAGCCCAACTTCTTGGCCCAATTGGTTACCTAGATTTTTGTGCCCTAAGTTACTGTTCATATAGGACTCTCATTTCCCTCCTCCTTCACAATTCACGCAGTCAAGAAGGGTAAGAATCCTCTCCCTCAAAATTTCATCAATCCAGTTCCACATTGGAAAAATCACGTTGATGCTAGAACCTCAATTTCTAGCACCAACGAGATGATGATTTCACACAAACCCAAATTCCAAACCATCACTCACCAAGCTCACTGCCAAACCGCCACTGCAAAAACCCAATTTTCGAACCACCAAGTGCAACACGCCAACCGCACACGGACGACCACACCACCCACTCGACGGCCCCTATTTCCAACCCAAAACCACACCCAACAGCCACAAAAAACCAAGAAAATAGAAGAAAACATAAACTTACCTCATACTCGAACCCTCCAAGTCTTATAGCCTCCAATCCGTGCGCCAAAACCCAGCCACCTCCACCCACACACAGGCGCCACCACGCGACGGTGGCGCTGACACCGGTCGTCTGATCGGTGGTCGGATCGACGGAGGGGGCAGAGCCCCTTCCCATCGCCGGCTCTCCCTTCTCTCTGTTGAAATAAGAGAGAAAGGGAGTGATAAATGAAATTTTGTTAATTTTTTATTTTTAGAAATTATCTCCTAGCCCCCCAAGTTTTAACAATGTTTATTTAAGTCCCTAGAGCTTCTGTTTTAAAGAAATCAGCCCTAGGTTTTAAGTGTTTTAATTTCAGTCCTTAAACTTTTATTTTCATTTTCAGTAATTAGTAAATCAG
>OU503037.1:29699961-29737066 GCA_912172775.2 Fraxinus pennsylvanica | reverse complement strand
CTCCCTAGAATCGAATGCTCTGATACCACTTTGATAAGATCCCAACTGGTTCACATGAACAGAACAAGTAAAACAGGAAATAACTCTTGTATTTAACTGGTTAGAAATGGAATTACAAAATGAAAAACACCATCAGCCATTCGAGAGGGCTGTAACTCTCCCAATTGGATAAACCAATACTCAATACTTTGCATGCCCTATCTCCTAGCTTCTACCCTTATTTATAGATCTACTGTCTAACAGGATTCAGTTTTCCCTCCCCCACTTGCCAGTAAATTCTTCTATTCCCTTCTAGAATGAGTGAGGTGTATGGGAGCCTATCACAAACCTCACAAAATATATATGACAGTGGTCAAGGAATTCATGGGCAAATTTTAATGCAAGCATCATGATGAGCAAAGTGAGCATGATCATGAGACATTTGTGCGAGGAGTGTGGATCCCGTTTAACCCAGAGATTATTAAAGACTTTTATAATGTTGAAGAGGGATCCAATCCACCAAAAATAACAGATTGGGAGGAAGTGGCTCAATTCATATACCCTTTGGACAAGCAAAAACTGTAGCAAAAAAGTAATATTGTACAACATAGTGAAATGAAGCATGAGATGCAGTTCTTTCATTATGTCCTCTCAGCTAACATAACTCCAACATCGCATACAACTGAAATTTACCCAACTTAGGATTACTATGTTGTATTGGCTTGCCACATGACACATCTTAAAGTATGGGGCCCCACATCTTTATCACAATTAGAGATATTGCCTTCCATCCAAGAAGTTGAACAAAGCTCCTTTTCCCAAGTCTCATTTCGGCCATATGCAAGAGAGCTCAAGTACCAATGATGCCATGGGAGGTTGAAAAGAAATCCGCACTAGTTTTGTGCCTAACAACAAATAGAAGACCAGAAGCACAAGTTATAGGACACATGAATAAGGCATTAATGAATGCAGAAGATGAATTTGAAAGAGAATGAAGATGAGCACATTCATAGTCAAGAAGAAGCACATGTTGACATGCCAACCACACTTCCACCAAGGATTGATCGTAGGGGAGGGGTCAATTTCAGTCCCATGTTAAGATCCATAAAAATGATTCAACAAGAGCACCATAGCACAATCAGACAGCTGCAGATGGGACAAGAAGAAATATTGATACTCCTAAGATGCCTAAACCAAAATCAAGGCCCACCACCTTCCTTAGATCAATGAAAGTCGAGTAAACTCTTTCCTATTTACTTTTATTGTTTAAATTGGGGACAATGTAAAGGGTGAAATATGTTATGTGCTTTCTTATTTTTCTTATAACATAGTCTGTGTCTTGCATGAAAGTCCAAACATAGTTGTCTATTTGCTTTAGTATGAAAAAAATTTGCATGGTTGTGTGTTACCTTAGCTCGAACAAAGAAATTCATATCCAATGATGATATTGTGCATATCCTTGAGCGAATTTTGGATCGGTCCATTATTTTGTACTTAGCTTTTGAACAATTTAAGCACATAATCATTATTGTTTGCACTTGTGGTTGACTATTAATTGACTTGTGTAGGTCAGCAACCTTATAATCTTTTAAGACTATAGAACATGTTACTACATTAATCACTCCTGTTAGAACCACATCAAACCCTTTTCGTAAAAGTGTAGGGATGATTAAATCCATACAAAATCAAGAACATTACCACTTAATTGTCTTTTAGTTCCTATCGTGGGTCGAAAAAAGTGAAAGATATTGTACTAGCCATGCACGTAGGAAAAAGTTACCTACATTTATAGCATGGAGCTAGTCTCAAGTAATTTGACCCTATTCATGAAAAATTGTTTTGGAGATAATCTATTGGGATAAAAGGCTGCCTACAATGTAGAGTAAAAACTACATTTGAAAACCAGCAAGATCTCAAAAACAAAAGGGACAAGATAAAATAAAAAAAAGAAAAGCACACTCATCAAAGTAGCAAAACAACAAAAGTGCTACATTTGTTCGGCTAAGTCTTGGTCATTGATTAGGAATTGGAAGGTGATTGAGTGTTTGATGAAAATAAGCCATATTTCATTGTTAAATTGCCATTGGGGGTATTGAAAAACAAAGATAGCAACACGAGTGATGAGAGAATATATTGACATTACTGGGATTTGGTTTTGTTTGGGAAAAGAGAATTTGGACGTTGAAATACATGACTTGATTCGAGTAACATAGGTAGAATTGAGAATGTTTAATACACACACACCCACCCACCCACCCAAGAGCTAAATATACGCTATGTGGAGTTCTAAAATAATTTTTGATTCTCGTGTCTCATTAACTTGTTTAAATTTTGTGATAATGATATGCATTTTGAAGAAACATTGAATTGCTTATATCTAGTTGAGTATTATCGTTTAGAGTCTAGTTAATTATCTATTATGTTTTATTCGGGGACGAACAAAGATTCAAGTTTGGGGGTGTTGATTTGTTAGTATTATTGTGAATGTGATACTTAGTTATTTGTATTGTTTTTGGATTATGTTAGGAGAAAAATCGAGATTGGATAAAGAAGGACGGAATTTGGATAAAACATGCAATTTTGGGATCAACTTCTACACTTTAAGAATATGAAGGACTAAAGTGATTTACCTTAAATAATTGTGGACATTGAATCAATAAATTGGAAGAAATTGGACTCCTAATTGAAGGTGGAAATTGGGGAGAAGACCACAGACACGGACGACAGATATATATTTTTCAAATTTTGTTCAATTACGAAATCTATAATTTGTGCAAGGATTTGGACAATTAATCACGTTCTATCAATTTTACCTGAAGATTTACATTATACAAGGAAGAATAACGAAGGACAATTGTTGGGATTAATGTGGCAAAGATCAAAAATAGCTCGGAGTAATTTTATCTCGTTGATTGCAATTAAACCCAGTGATTTTTTTAAACTTTGTTTGTTTAATTCCGACATTTTGAGTGGCTAAGCGTTTTCATGTTAGGATTAACGATGTAACTTAGGGTTTGCTAAATCTTTGTTTGAGTCCAAGACTTTGTACCACTACTATATGTGTTAGTAAAGTATTGTGTGTTTAATAATTCAGTTGCTTGATTGATTGATTTAAGGATAGTACGAAAAATGAGAGGTAAAATATGATTCTAGCTCATACAGTAATTAACATAGGTATTATAAGAAATCGAGAGATAATTATATGCTATGCAATCTATATAGACTTTTTGTAGGTTAAAGCATTCATATATATGTGAATTTACATAGGAAAATTTAGTAAGTTCGAGTATATGAATAGGATTAGTGTTACTCGAGAGAGATTACTAGCTACATTAGGTTAATTTGATTGTTGACATCTATAAAAATGGGCAGAATGAATTGGAATTAGATGAAAGTTAAGCAACCTAAATAAAATCGGAATTCTTGACTATCTAATCTCATAATCTTCTCAATCTTGTTAATTTGATTTTGTTATTTAATTTAGTAAAATTTTAGTTACAAAACACAAATTGATTTGATAATTGGTCACAATTTGAAATTAAATTGAGGCTAGGTTAGTTGAAAAATTGATAGTAATTAGTAGTTTATATGGGACGATACTTGGACTTAAAAATCTATTTTACTACTTGTCACGATCTACACACATTCGGAATCACATGAACATCTCTCTAGCAACAAAACACACCTAATCATAGCACTTGAATTAAAGGACAATTAGAAGCCCCATTGGAACATAAAAAATAAAGGCATCGACTAGGCCTCCGAAATAGACGTCATTTCAAATGTGCATTTTGATACAATCAAATCATTATGATCTTTCGTGCAAACTCATGCGCATGTACATAATAAATTGCATGACAAGTATTACAAAGTACAAAATAAAAAAAATATTGAAAATTGAACTTAATCATACTTTCAGCATAATGACGAAAGTGTCAATTCATAAGATTAACAAAAAAGTTCCTAAAAATCGCTTGTAAATAGGGTCATTAATAAAATGATAAAATAGTTAAAAATAAAAGAGTTCAATAGCTAAAAAAATGAAGAAGAATCTTAGAGAATCAATCTTCCACTCTAAAAAAGGGTCTCGGATCAAAGCAAAAAATAAGAGTTGGCGCTCTTAGAAATCTTAGGTAGTGTTCTTTTTATGTTTTAGTTTTGTATTTTGAGTTTTGAATTCATTTTGTATTTTGTGTGTCTGTTTTGAAGTTGTTGAAAATGCGTTCTTTTTCTCATTCTGAAAAATTGTTTCTGAAAACAAAAAAAATTGGAAAACGCATTTATTTTGAAATTTTGAGAATATTTTTTTTATAATATTTTATTCAAGAAATCTGATTATTCAATAAATTTTAATAATCATTTGAATGCTAATTATTTCACTTTTTATGACCATATGAATGCTTAAAGACGTGTGAGTATAGTCATTTTGGCAAATTCTCCATCTCGGTCAGGATTATAGTTTTTTTATCTTTTTTTCTAGTTAAAAATTTCAAACACAAGCTTGTTAGCAGAGTGATTGAGGTGCTATGCCTTTACCTTAACTTACAAAGTTGAAACCAAATTTGATCGGTTCCATTGCACCTTAGTTTAAAAAATAAAATTGGATAACATGACACCCTAAGTCATGCATTTATTCAAATACAAACGAACAAAACCATAGATAACTTGACTTGATAACTTGACGTGATTCGATTGGCACGAGCATACCAACCCGACTTGACCCACTACTATCACATTAGCCATCCAAGAACTGAGATAAAAACAAACATATGATGTCACCAAATTTCAAAACCTAAAGGCCAGCATAACAGCTCAAATGCAGACCAGTTGATATTGCAAAATATGAATACTGGGATAATCACGAAATTTTGGGCTCACTTGCAATCTGGCACAGATTATGCAACACACAACACGCGACAATTGTTTGTGGCGCATGGCCTCGTCCACGGTATTCCTCCCTTTCATCAATGACTCATCAAATGCATTTTGTGTTGGATCATCATTTCTTTGAGACAAAGCTCCACATACGACAAAACCTCCCACTCCAATGGGAATAATGGTAGCTTCAGTTCCACCAGAAATCATCAAATCAGCATCAACATTACCAGCCAACTGACCAGTCGGATTCGGAACCGGACAAACAAACCCCATCTGATGGCACCAATACCATATCGTACTCCTTGTCAATCATCCTCTCCTTTCCTCCCTCCTTGTAAAGTCCTCAGTTATCAAAGATAGTGCTCTTTCCATTGTTGATCCCCCTGATAAACATTAAATGAAGCTGAAATCAGTATCATAAAAGGATATTCAAGTAGCAAATAAAGAATGAAGGATCAAGTTGACGAAAGAAGTCAAACATATTTGTTCTAATTTCTAAAGAGAAGTATCTTTTGCAAAATAAGTCATCTAGAAGTTCATCTAGAAGTTGATCTATCTAGAAGTACCTTTTAAATAAATTGAGGCCAAACATAAGTTAAATAACATTGCACAGGACTGAGTATTGTATCCAATATAATCCAAACTAAAACCAAACATGCTATTACCATGCTACAAATACCATCATGATTAGGATAATTGTAACACATGTTTTAGAAACACGAGTCTCATAGGGTCAAGTGAAGAATAAGTACTATCTACCTAATACCATGGCCTATTACTATCGAATATATTTTTAATTCTAAACTCCTTATCCAGTGTGGCAAACGCAACCCAAATGTTTAGCAAAGCAAAGTAAAGCAAGAAACATATCATGTGCTTCTAATAGCAACAGATTCATAACAAAACCCAAAAACCAGGCAAGCTAAAGGAGGACATACCTAGGGTCGAAGTCAATGGCTAATTGGATCAAAGGACCAACGGATGCCCCTTCAAAGAGTGCAGTTGCCATAAGAAGTGAAACCCTTTTTTCTGTTCATAATTGAGACAATTACAATAAATTAAAATCTAAATGATACTGTATATTCGAAAAATAAACTAGGAAACAAGAAAAGAAATACCTCTTGGTAAGGACGAGTAGAGAGTAGCCTAATGATGCTACCCATACATCCAATGGTTGTGAAGAATCCACCAACATTCCAAACAAAGTGAAGATAAGATCCAACCGCTGATGAAAGTAATGCACAGCATAACAACATATAAACCTACAACCAGGCAATCCAATATATAACTTTCCCTCTGAATTGTAAACCCAAATTTCCAGTAATCACATGTACTGACCATAATTTTCAAATTAACAAAGATTAGATGTCACAAAAGAAACATAGATACTGCGAATAATGAGAAAATAAGATCAAATATCTACAAATAAACCAAATTAAAGATTTAAGAAATCAATTCAATCAATAAACAGGGACACCATTATATTCCAATAGCTTAAGCCGAAAGGGGGTGAAAATCAGAAGGGCAAAAATTATTCAATTCTAGACATCAAACTATCGATTATTTCCAAAAATCTAAAAGAATAGGTTCGAGAAACTGATAAAAGAAACCTGCTTGAGATAAGTCTAAACAGTAGGGAAAATCTGACGGAAATTCTTGAGAGAGTCGTAACTCCATCTGTTCCGAGAGGTAGATTGCGATTCAAAGAACAAAGTGAACAATTTCATTATTTCTTTTTTAATCTCATGCAAATTGAAATTTCAGGGTGGAACTCTAAAAGAGACGTTGAAGATTCAATCTATAAATGCAGTTGAGATTCAGTACTTCGGCTATTTCCCGGAACCAAAAATCGAAAAAACCAAAAATCCCCAAACTTGCAGATTGAAAATAGAGAGAACTTCAGCTTCGCCATGCCACGAACGACTCCAATAGGTCGCTGACATCGAAGAGAGAGTTGGTAGAGACGGGCCAAACCACAGCAGGAAGAGGATGGATTGGAAGAAGAGTGAAAAAATTGGAAATTCTGGTAGTGGAGGTGTTACTGTATTGAAAATGGCCATTTCCCGTCTTTTGCAATTTTTCCCTGTTCAAATTTTTTTTATCATTTTCAAAAATGCGTTTTCAAAAATAGGAAAGAGAACGTATTTTCATTATTTTGGAAAACCGAAAACAGAAAACGACTAAAAACGGCCAAAGAGAACGGCCTCTTACATTCTCCAATTAATAGTCCTTTTCAATCCAAAATCTCATTGGGAAATTTGTTCTTTCTTCCTTTAAATTGAAAGCTCGCATAATACCATGAAAAAACTCCAAAAAGGACAAAATCCAATCAAAATTATAGTAAAATCACTATATTCTGGCATTAAAAATAATTCTTACTTTTTAATGTTAACATGAAATGTTATATATCTTCTCCATGAAACTCTGGTGGTTGATCCGCTCTCAGAGATCTCTTTGGGCCCAGTTCTTACGGAGCAAGTATTGTATGGGGGACACATCGCAGCAGTTCCCTACTCAACTTCTCCTATCTGGAAGTGGCTAAAATTAGTTGGTCCCTGGACAGAGGCACACATTGCTTGGCACCTTGGAGCAGGTCATATTTTCTTTTGGCATGATTGCTGTATGGGTGAGACCAAATTGGCATCTCTATTCCCACACAGACATCATACATCTGTGAGGGTGCAGGATTTCTATGAAGATACTGGGTAGGATATTGAACGTTTATTACAGGTTCTCCCTCATCTTATGGAGGAACAGATAGGGGCTATATCTTTATGTACAGATGCACCAGATTGAATTTTTCGGCAGAATACATCAGATGGTAGCTTCGATATCAAGTCAGCATGGTAGTTTGTATGTTTGGGGTGCCAGTATCAGGATTCGTACCGGTTACTATGCTCTATTTTGCTTGCCACTGTTTCATTTTTCTGTTGGAGACTATAGCATGGCCTCATTCCAATAAATGTGGTTATTCAGGGAAGGATTGGATGCTAGTTGGCCTCTAGCTGCCAGTGTTGTTCCGAGGCTGAGACTGTCAGTCATATTTTCACTGGCAATAGCATCTCTAATCAAGTATGGCAACATTTTGAGGATATTTTTCAGATACCTATGAATTCAGGAAAGAGAGTTAGATAGAGGTTCCAGAGATGGAGGTATTCTAGACAGTATGTTCATTGTAGACATATTCGCATTATCATTCCTCTATTGATATTTTGGTATCTATAGACTGCGAGAAATGATGCAAAACATATGGAGATTCGCATGGTAGCCAAACGTATCATTTGGAGGGTTTATCACATCATCTATTTTCTTCATATGGGAGGACTGTTACGAGCGGTGCATTAGCGAGGAAATTTGACACTTGCACCAATATTTGGTATTTTTATGGACCCCTCTTCCCCATCTCCCCCTATTTTGGTTTGGTGGCGCACTCCATCAATCTGTTTTGTCAAGATCAATACTGATGGATGCGTCAAGGATGGTTATGCGAGTGGGGAAGGCATCATCAGAGATCACACGGGACACTGTATCAGGCCTTTCTCAACTTTGTATAGATTATACATGATATTAGATTCTACACTGTATCTGTGATATTCATGATGGCATTTTACTAGCTCAAGGACTGGGTTATTCAGCAATTTAGGTTGAGTCAGATTCTACATTGGCTATTCACTGTATCACTACAAGAGAAAACCATAGGCTATTCAAGGCACACTTAGATGAATCAGACATATTCTTAGACAGAGATACTGTCTCCCACATTTATAAAGAAGGAAATCAGATTACAGACGCTCTTGCTACTGAGGGTTGGGATCGACGATATCAGGTATATGGACCACTTGACCTATCACGACATATTATGGCACTAGTACAAGTTGACAGACATGGATTGCCGAGTATCAGAGTTTGAATTTCATTTTAACTTTCAACACTTATTTTTGGTCTTTTTTTACATTAATTCTTATTGTAAAAGAAGTAGTACTTCCTTGTTTACTACTTTATCCTTCGTTAATTACTTTCATTTTAAGGTAAGTAGTACTTCCTCATTTACTGCTCTAATTATTTTCATGTAACCACGGTATTCCTCAACCACAAGTGAGGGCATATAAATAAATTCTCGGAGGTACCACCATCCTTTAATTAAAAAAAATCAAATCAAAATTATAGTAAAATTGCTGTATTCCGGCATTAAAAATAATTCTTATTTTTTAAGGTTAACATGAAATGTTATATATCAAATCTATGCATCCACTATGCCACATAAAAGTATAATGTTACAAATATTTATGTTTTGTAGAGCTAATATAAACCCCTTGAAACGAATATTAAATAAAAAATGACTTATTGACGCAATACTGACATCGTATGGACCTATTGTTAAATTTCCCAGCTTTTTCAAATTGGATAAAAATCCCTCTATATAATATTTGAGGTGCGAAAGACCTATTTTTGTTAATAAAGCCTTGTAAAATGATGAATATACCTCCATGTTTAAATAAAACAAAAATAAAAGAAGAAAGAAAATAAAGAAATAATATTCAACTGCAGTCCTAAATTTTCAAAAACAGTGAAAACGAGTCCCGAATAAATAATTAAAAAATAAAAAGAATAAATCCATTTCTTACCCCTACCACCATCATCACCACCTTCAAAGACTATTGGTATCATTAGGTCCCAAACCAAGTCTGAAGGTAGGGAGTAATAAACAAAGTTTAAACTGTCACTGTGTATTCCAATTTCTCCATTTCAACATCATTACTTTGGAATTAATTTTTCATTCATTCGACAATAGTTTTTAACATCCAAACATACCAAACTCATCATTCACCGAGTAGAACATGTTCAACTTTTTTCCTGCTAAAAATGAATAATGGGACCCGTAAAAATATTTTAATCATTCTTTATTTAACTTATTTCTAATACCTAGTTACAATATTTGACTCGCAAATTTAATCAATGAAAGTCTTCCTTTATTAGTCCGAAAAATTCTTTTGGTACTCAAGTCATTAATAAAACGATGGATTATCTATAGATGGAAACAATTTCAAATACTTACATGTCCAATCAAATGGACATTGTTGTCCTCGATATAACAACCATTCTTCCTGTCACATATGATCTCAAATAGTAATACCTCAAAACCAAAAAATCCGATTTTATTGAGAACAGTCCTTGCATTGCGTGTTATGGCTACATATATGACCATAGTAATCATAAAGTTTAGTACGTTGAGACTCAATCTTCAATTCAACCTGTTTTGGTTATGGAGTTAAATGTTTCAATAATCATTCAACTTATTCCATGGTCATGGTTTACTCACTAAACTTCAATGAACTTTATAGTGATTGTTGACCTCGATTTTTGTACAAACACATGGCCAACAGAATCCTGACCATCTCCCATCCACACAAGCATCATCTACTCACTGGAACACTCCGTTAAGGTACAAGACCGCCGATTGAGGAAAAGGTCTAATGATCATTTGCACTTCGACGGTCAAGCCAATGGTTGAACAAGAGAGAAATGATTGAAAGAGACACGATAGAGGGTTTGGTTAGGTTAGAATGAACATACCTTGAATGTGAAATGGGTTACCTATATAAAGGGAGGAAAATTAGCTAATATGGGTAGTCTATTGGGCTGAAGTACAAGAGCATATTGTTTAATTAAATAAACCCAATCCAATTGACATAAATGATTGTCTAGTCGACTAATGGGCATCTCTTCCATCATGCTTATGCTACGTAATTTATAAATATAACAGTAGGCCCCCAAGTCTGAGTTGTATATTTATATGTGGGTTAAACTTGAAATAAAAGTTGTCAAGTAGGTGATGTCTTAAGGTTACCTCAAAAATATGAGCAACTCCAATAAGTGAGGACTTAAGAATTGTCTCGAACATGTGTATCGATCCCAAATAAGCGAGGACTTATGAATTACCTTGATAATATAAGCCACTCCAATAAGTAAGAATTTACGAACTATCTCAAAAATATTCGTGCGAGCCTGAATAAACGAAGACTTACAAATTACCTCTGAAATATCACATTATGATTTATTGAAATTTCGACAGCATTCCCTCTATATTATAGACTAAACCAACCTAAAATACAATACAATATATCCACTGCATATATATAAAATAAATTGAGGCCCATTTATCCCTCCAAATAAAGTAAAATGATCCTCATATCAAACTTGCTTGTGTGAAGCAAGTAACATGATGTCAATAATAAAATGATAATGTAGATAACCTGACATGTTTACTAAAAGTAGTGAAAATAGTATTATAACAAGCTAGCATTGATGTATGTATCAACAATAATATAATACATATACATATAATGATAATGTAGATACTAGTATCACAATAGTTCCTCAAGTTTAGATATGGATGTTCATATAATGCATGGACTTTTTGGGTGGAGACGAGGCTCTAAATGTAAGTAACTATAATGAATCTGATGTAGAGTCGAGATTATAAATATAAGCAGTTGTGATAAGCTGATGTAAAGAAAATGCTCTAAATTTAAGTAGCTATGATAAGCTAGGGTAGAGGCGATGCTCTGAGTATAAACATCTGTGATAAAGTTGATGTAGAGGCTAAACTCTAAATTAAATATAAATAGTTATACTGATGCTGATGCTGGTGCCGATGTGAGACTCCGAACTGAATATAAATAGTCGTACTGATACTGATGCAAGGCAAACTCTGAATATATAGTTCGACTAATTACGTTTCAAGGTGGGCTCTCGTTGGGATATTCTATACCTGTCCTGTAGAAGCAACAAATGACATCCTTTCATGGTGGATGGTTCTTCCATGTAGTAGTTAATGTAAGCTCTCTGAAGATAAAGAGATGTGACATAGCTGAAGTAGAAGCAATGCTTTGAAGATAGGCAGTTGTCATGTAGCTGAAGCAGAGGTGTTCTGAGCTCTCTGAAAATAAATGTAGTATGGCACAAGGGATTGTATAGACGGATCATACAAGAATTAGTGACGAATGACTTGCCTCTCTCGGAGAAGTGGTAAGACGGGAAAATGCACATCCCGCTAAGCTAAAAAATCTATGTATAAAGGCGGGGAATAAGCATCCTATGAAGTAAAGAATAAACACCAACATGATGGCTCATCTTGAATTATCAGACTTGTAAACTGGCCTCGGTGTGGATGAGGTCTTATAGTTGTGCTCGATGATAGTGCAAGGTAAGGAATAAGAATATCATAAAACTAAGGAATCTATCAGGAAAAACAAGAAAATAAGCATCCCACGAGGTGATGAATAAACATCCCATAGATGGCTCTCTTAAACCATTGAAGAAAAGGTCTTATAGCTGAACTCGACGATAGTAAGGGGTGATGAATAAAATCTCATGAAGCCAAGAAATCTACATCTTGCATGGTGAGGCATCTCATAGAGTGAGGAATAAATATCTAACGGATGGCTCTCTCTAACTATCAGATACTTATAAGCTGGCTTTGAGTGGACAAGGTCTTATAGTGTGCTTGAATATAGTTAGATATGATGAATCCACATATGACTAGACGTGGAATAAACATTATGTGAATGGCTTTCTCAACCTATCTGAAACTTATAAGCTAACTTTAGACATACAAGATTCTATAGCTGGGCTTGACAATAGTAAGGGGCAAGGAATAAGCATCTCACGAAACCAAAAAATAAACATCACTCAGAGCGAGGAATAAAGATCTCGCGGATGACTCTCTCGAACTATTGGAGACTTATAAGTTGGCATTGGATGGATGAGGTCTTATACATGGACTCGATGATAGTGAGGACGATGGATAAGCATCTCGTAAAGCTAAAAAATTTGCATATGAATAGGCAGAGAATGCATATCCCGCAAGGCGAGGAATAGACATTTCGCAAGATTATGAAATGCTCATTTTGTTAGGGAAAACATGTCCTAGTGAGATGGGGAATAAACATCTTGTGAGAGGCATCTTACGAATAAGGCCAATAAAGGCTCCTTTTGCAAGGGCAAATATGTCTAGCGAGGAAGAGAATAAACACCCCATAAGGTGAAGAATAAACATCTCGCAAATGAGGCCAGGAAGGGCTTTTGCAAGGGCAAATATTGCTAGGCGAGGGATAAACATCTCGTGAATAAGTCTATGACATGTTCCTTTTACAAGAGCAAACACGTATGGTTGGGACCACAAAGATGCTCATTTTTCAAGGGCAAATATTTCAAGATTTTGTCTCTTTCTTTATTAAAGGAACGAGAACTCTAAGATACCGCCCTTTCCTTTATTTAAAGAATGGGGATTCCAATATACTATCTCTTTCTTTATTTAAGAAACAAGGACTCAAATATATCGTCTCTTTCTTTATTCAAGGAACAAGGACTCATAGAATGCTACCCTAGATAATAAGAAATCCACAAGCTAGGGATCGCTTTCAATAATAAGAAAACCACGAGCTATGGCTTGCCTTCAATAAATAAAAAATCCATGAGCTAAGTCTCGCCTTCAATCAATTAGAAATCCTTAAGCTAGAGCTCACCTTCATTAAATAAGAAAATCACAAGTTAGGGCTCGTCTTCAATGATGCAAGGTCTTAGAGCTTGCCTCGAATAATACTAATCCGTTAGTAGAAACTTTAAAGCTTTCAAACAGGAGAAAACCCGAGCTGGAGTGGGAAATCATTGTTCAAAATTGTCATTCCATAATATGATAATCAGCCCATTTAGATGAATAAGAAAGGTAGGATAGCACCACTTATGGGCCGTTTATAGAAATCATGTTTAACTGATCCCCAGTCGCATTGTTGGAGGCAAAGATGGAAAAATAAAAATGTTGCCAACCATGTAAATTATGCTTAATCATATTACCTCTGAAGTCCAAGATATAGTCATTATTCTATATTTTTCGCTGTGCTGAAAGTATGATTTATCGCTGCATTTGACAAAAAATCAGCAACTTTATTTTACAATTATACCAAACTTAGAATTTGGACTCCACTTGAAAGTACACAAAATAAATAAGAAAATCTCATGTTATCCATTTAGGAGATTCAAGTCCATTTTTGACAATTGATCTTCATATGTGGAGTATGGCAGATGCAAGCCCATTTTTAGGATATTAATGGAAGCAAGCAGTTGGGGAAAATAAGAAAAACCAATGAGCAATTGGTGGCTATAATTTAATATATGTGGAAATTATAGACTAACCTGTTTTCAAAGATGACAATTCAAATATAAGATGTAAGATTTATTTAACCATAAGTCAGGCGTTTAATCAAAATTAAAATCACTTTCTCTCATCTTTCTCTCTCACTCTTGTTTCTCATTCTACTCTCCAGCGCATAACCTAAACCCCTTTTTTCTTCTTCACAGAGTTCACAACGGTGAATTCGACATCGATGTAAGTGCCGTGCACGTCACCTTTGTGTCCGATGCTTAGATCGTCGCTGCCACTCCACAACGGCGCTCTTAGCGTCCTGTGATTCACTGCGTTCAGAATATCGCTCAACAACGATTTAAGTAGTGACCGTCAGTTCTATGCGACGCGTAATGGCACTCTTAGTGGCAGCTGCAGTGGGAAACCCTAGCTATTACAGCCCATTTTGAACTGGGATTGCTGCTACATTGGGTTTTCCAATCTAAACTTGGTTGTCAAAAACTGAACAAATAGAGTTGGGGATACATATTATACTATTGGTTTTATGGTTTTGTTGTGGTGGTTGTGGTAGAGTTTTGGTAGTGGAGGTGGTTGCAGGTGTTTTGCGCATTGTGGTGCCTTAGACGACTACAACCAAGTCAAGAAGGACAATTTGGTGTGTAGATGAGTACATTGTGTGCTGCTTGTTTTATAATTTTATTGTGGTGGAGTGTTGAAGTGGTTTGCACATTGTGGTGTCGATGTCGGTGTTGGTGAGGTCGTGGTCAATCACAATTTGTTTACAGGTTACTGTGCGTAGGTCACACATTAATGTATACATGTTACTATGCGTAGGTTACAGATCAATGACCACATGTCACACTTCATTGGTCACATATCATTTTTTATAGGCCATAGATCAATATTAACTGGTCAAGGATTAGATGTCACACGTGTCTTTATCCACTAATAACATGTTACAATTCGTATGTAGGACACATGTAATAGTTCACACGTCATTTTGCATATGTAACATATCAATGTCTATAAGTTACAGATTTAAGAAAATTGGTACACACCATGGATCAATATCAGATGTAATTGATCAAATCCAAAGGTCACAAATTTAAGAGAATTGGTCACAAATCATTGGATCAATATCACAGATAATAGTTTACTTGTAGTTTAAATCACATCGCCAAAAATCCGTCAAATGAAGTTAAATTTGATAATCTGTCAATTCTCGTAGATGTTTTGTTATATTAAAAAACCAAACAAGTCGTTATCCTTGAGATGTTGTTAGGGATGGGTGTTTTTTCCCGGAACCGATAGAATCGAACCGAAAACAAATTGAACCGATCGGTTCGGCTCTGGTTCCTCTGCTAAATGGGTCAATTTTGGAACCATACATCGAGAATCAATCGGTTCTGGTCCGATTTTCGATACTACTTTGAGAACCAACAATAAACTCGCTTATCCCAAATTTCTCTTTTGCTTATACCAAGATGCACTATATCTTTGAACAATGGACCCCAAAATTATATCATGTTAAAATTCCATTTTTCGCTTCTTCTTTCCTTTAATGGGTAATCAAAATTCAAGTAAATAGTTTTATAAATATTTTAAAATTCATGGTTTTAATGTGATACATTAGGAAAAATATATTTTTAGTTTAACATTTCATAAGAATTCAAATTTCTTGTTATTTTCAAAGTGGTCGGCCATGAAGAATCATTATTCTTGAGAATTACTAAAGATAATCACACCATTGTTATATAGATTTTCTTTTAAAAAAAATTCGATCAAGATTTTACCGTTTATACTATATTTGATAGTTTATCATTTTTTTGCTTTATAAGTTGATCTTGAGCTTTGAAGTGGATTTTTGTTTGTTGCCTAGTTCAACTGATTTTTTATACTGTTAGATTACAAGAATGACTGTGGTTTCATACTATATTTTTGTTTATCAATTTGATAAGTAATTTCATACTTTTTTTAATATAATTTTTTAAATATAAAGAATTGGACCGGACCTAATCGGAACCGATTGGTTCGGTTCGGATACGGTTCTATAGTTGAATATGGAATCAGTAGTTCCATTTCTAAGATTCTCATTGGTATTCCTTTCGGTTCGATTTCCTTCAGAACCGGACAGAATTGGACCGTGCCCACTCCTAGATGTTGTACTCGTGGATCTCGAATCAGGTGGAAGCCGATGACTGTAAGAGTGGATGGCAGATGGTGGATGTTAGAAACTATGAGAGAGGATGGCAGTGGGTGGATGGGACCTGAGAGAGATTAGAGTGGGTCGAAAATTATTTTATATCTAACATTTATTAATTACAACTTGAATTTTGAAGTTTTAAATATTCTCTCTTAAAATTGAATTGGAGAATACTTAACACCTGAGTTATGCATTCTTCCCTAAATATATTTTCGAGCACCCATTCTACTTTTTATTGCCCTTAGATGGTATGCAAATTGAGAAATGGGCATACCAAGGATAAAATAGTCTAAGCCTTAGTTCGAGAGGTACTCGTATACTAACAACTTTTCATCATGTTGAATGCAACATCTCTAAAGTCTCACAAGATTTACGTGCTAGAGTCATGCAATCAGCGTGATTTCATTTTTGAATTCATCTTTCACTTGTCCTAATATTTTTGACAATCTTTTGATAGCTATTTCTTGCCCATTGTGAATCCGACCCCAAAAAACTTCAGTTCATAGCCATTCAAATTTAATAGAAAATTGGACACATTTCAGCCCTAAAGAATCAATCACCGAGCCTATCTAGTTATGCATCCTTTAATAGTCAAAAATCATTACTAAATAAAGAGAGAATCACAGAATAGATTGTTCAATGACCGATTAAATATACTTTGTAAACCTCATCGAAGCTAAGCTCTCCAAGTTTGTTTAACAGAGAAAAATCATTCGTGGCTTACTTTCTCCTTTTGCACCTGTCAGTGTGGAAAACCAGTGGATCACCTATTGTTCGTTGCGGGATCTAGAAATAATTTGTTCAGGTTAATACATACATACATGGAAAAATGGACTTCCTGATGATAAATAAAGTTGTAATGCTGACAATAGTATTGGTCCCAGATTTATGACTCAAACTCTTGTGATTCAAACGATTAAACAATCCAAATCTTGTTTTCGCAAAACAAAGATTCAAATTCGAATTATTTAATTGATTAAAATAATCAGCAAGAAAAGTAAAGAACAAAGGAGAATTTTTTGCCTTAAAGCGTCGGAGTTTCAGCGATTCCTTCTAGCGCTTAGTTCTCTGTTGAGCATTAGTTAGGATTAAACTCGAATCCACTAACATAGCCTTAAAACACAAGCAAAAGGTTTCAATTACAGAAGAACACAAAGTGTTTAAATTTCTCTTTCACTCAAACTCTGAAGATCCCACAAATAGGATACAAATCACTCACACAGAGAAGAACACTGCTATCAATTAACAACATCTCAGATTCTACTCAAAAAACTATACCCAAATCATCTAGAAGATGAAAAATTACAAAGAGCATATGAAGCAGACTAAACTAGAGAGAGAGAGACTATGGTTCAAAATGAACCCTAATGAGATATTACAAGTATTTATATCAAATAGAGGCAATCCTTTATCCAATGGAAGCCAACACACTATGCCCTTGTTTCACATCTATTTTTTTCTTATTCTCTTTCTCATTTTTTTTTCTCTTTCTTCATTTCAACCACACATTCTATCAATAAAATAATATTACACATAAACCCAAAAATTCTCATTACTTTTTAACCACACATTCTTCCATCAATCACTATTTCAAAATTTATAAGCCAACACACTATGCCCTTGTTTCACATCTATTTTTTTCTTATTTTCTTTCTCATTTTTTTTTCTCTTTCTTCATTTCAACCACACATTCTATCAATAAAATAATATTACACATAAACCAAAAAATTCTCCTTATTTTTTAACAACACATTCTTTCATCAATCACTATTCCAAATCAAATTCTTCTTCAAAATGGGTGTCAAACACAATCTATGTGTCATCCATTTAGAATAAGTGACCGTTCAATACTAAAGGCATGTTTCCAAAACACGTTTTGTTGAGTTTCTGGAACCTTTAAATTGGATCATTAATTTAGGTTGGGTTATCAACCATAATATTCCAGCAGATTGGATCAATTGTTGGGCTTCCAAATTTCAATAACCCATAACTCTAAAATCTCCACCTTTATTGCAATTTGGGATCATACTAGGTATATTCAAAACTTAAATCAGCGAACTTCATTTCCTCTTATTAACCTGTTTACAAAGACAAAACGTTTGTAAACTTCAAGATTTAATAATCTCAAAAAATTATTAAACTTACTTAATGGTATTATCTTTGTACCTACATCAGCTGGATTTACTTTAGTAGAAATTTTGATCAACTTAATATCACATTTTTCAATATATCTCTAATGAAACGAAACTTAACATCTATATGCTTAGTCCTATCTTTAATAATTGGATTTTTACTTGAGAAAATAGCACTTTGACTGTCATTGATTTTCTATAAATCCTAACTCATTTGGTAAACCTTTAACCAAATACCTTCTTTTACTACCTTAGTGGCTAGTCAGCATTAGTTGAAGATAAAGCAAATTTTTGAAGTTGTGATTTCCTACAAATACATGTACTGTTTATCACATAAAAGTATGCAGTTGTTGACTTCCTATTATCCGAATTTCCGGCAAAGTCAGAGTCAACACATCCTTTCAATTTAAAACCATTTTTATCAGTTTTAAACATAAGTCCTAAATGTTGTATGCCTTTCAAGTACATAATCAAATGTTTTATGGCTTCCCAATGATGATCACTTGGATTACTCATGAAACTTCTTAACACACAACATAAGCAATATTAAGTCTAACATACATTACAAATCCAATTGAATTAGCATAAGGTACATTTACCATTCTTTTAAGTTCATCTTCAGTTTTTGGTAATTGATCAATAGATAATTTCACATAATTAGATATAGACAAACTAATAGATTTAGAATCATGCAAAGAAAATCTTTTAACTACTTTACCAATATAAGACGATTGTGTTAAAAACAGTTTTCTACTAATCCTATCTTGTTTTATTTTTATTCCTAATATTTTTCTTGCATGACATAAATCTTTCATTTCAAATTCATATTTTAATTTTTCTTTTATAGAATCAAGAGTAGCAGAATTATGTCTAGCTAAAAACATATCATTAATATATAAAAGTAGGTAGAAAAACTCAGATTTTCTATCTCTTTTTTATTGAAAAGAAGTAGTCAGATTTGTTTAACTTCGAGCCTTGTATAAAAGAATCAAGTCTCTTATACCATTTTGTTTGATTTTTTTTTAGGGTTCGAGAATGGGAAATAAGGAAAAACGGGGCCGCAATTTTGCTTGACTGTCGCCATGACTTGGCTCGAGTGTCATGAAAGTAACACTATCGCTTGCCTATCACCCAACTTTCACTTGAGCTATAGGGTTTTCCGGATAATTTTTAATTCGATTTTTTAAGGCTTTTTATCCTGCCCATTCATTCCAAAACCTAAACTATAAATACCAAATGCATCTGAACGTAAATTCCAAGGTTGATCATTGTGAAAACGTATATTCTTTATATTCTCTTCATCAAATAAAACCTTCATTCTGTGATTAGTTCTTGGCATTGAAAATATCAAATCCACAATCCAAATACGAAACTGCTACTTCCTACATATCTATCAGAGTTCTGAAGATCAAGGAAAGGTGACTGAAATTCCAGTAATTGAAGAACGCGGAGTTCTTCGTTGATCCACAGGAGATAGACGAATTCACAAAGTCCGGAGTTGTCGCAGAGCCCACATTCCAGGAGGGCTTTGAAAACTACAGCTGGGAGTTGGTGCAGGTGTACGAAATTCAGGAGAGCTCTGGAAATTACAGTCAGGAGGTCAGAAAGTACTAGTGGTAGTCGAGTCTAGTGGACTGTAAGTTTTAATTCGTTTATAGTAGATTGTTGACTAGCAAAGTGCCCAGAGTTTTTACCCAGTTGGGGTTTCTCCATGATCATTTCTTGTGTTTGTTATTATTTTCATATTACTGCAGTATTTCAACATAAGAAATTGGATTGTTTGATTAACCATCTAGAGATAATTCATGGTGACTTGTTGCTAGTTAATTATTAAGTTTTTAATTCCGCATAATCACGTATTCACCCCCCTCTAGGTGTAGTTTGAGTCGAACTTCATTATTTCAATTGATATCAGAGCCTTATTTCAATTCATGACCCTTAATTAATACAAGATGAGTCAGTCATTGTCCGTGCCTTCATTTTTCGACGGAAATAACTATGCTTATTGGAAAGTTCGAATGAGAGCTTTTCTTAAAGTATTGGATGAGCATTCAAACTGGGTGGACTGTACCTTCAACTACTGTTGTTGGTGTAGCCACACCCACTGATATTTCATTCTGGACTAAAGATTTCTCAGCTGAGTGTAAATGGAATAGTAAGGGCATGCATGCCCTATTCACGGCTATGTCTGCTGAAGAGTTTAGGAGAGTATCGATGTGTGAAACTAATAAAAGATGTTTGGGATATATTAGAAACCACACACAAGGGAACTAAAACTGTTAAAAACTCTAAACTACAGATGTTGACCTCTAGGTTTGAAGAAATTAGAATGAAGGACGATGAATCATTTGATGAATTCGATGTGAAGCTTAATGATATAGTTAATTTGTGTTTCAACCTATGTGAGAATATTTTCGAGTCTAAAATTGTTAGAAAAGTCGTTAGATCCCTACGCGAAAGGTTTAGACCTAAAGTCACCGCAATTGAAGAAAGTAAGGACTTAGATGCTGTTAAGATAAACGAACTCGTAGGATCTCTTCAAAATTATGAACTCGTCATATCTCAACTGAAAAAAGTTAAATCCATGGCCATGAACACTATTATGGAAGAAGAAAGTGAGTCAACTGATACTGAGACTTTTAGGGATGACGAAATAGCGTATTTTGTTAAAAAATTTCAGAAGGTGATGGGGAATAAGAGAAAATCTCAAGAACAGAAAAATGATGTCCCTAGTAAATTCTCGAACGATAAGCGTGAGAAGAATACACCTAGGACTGTTAATAAGAAAATCCAGTCTGTTAGATGCCTAATGTCAGGGTTTTGGTCACTATAGGAATGAATGTTCTAACTTGAAGATCTTAAATAAAGGAGACGTAAGGTATTAGCAGTGACCATGAGTGATGATGAATCTGATTCGAGTGCTCAGAGTGATACCCTTGGTGGTGAGGGTAAACAAAATTTTACGGCCTTTACATCTATAGCTACGATTGATTCCGATAAGGAAAATGAAAAGATTGAGAATGAAGAACGTAGTGAAAAATCTGAGTAAGAGTCTGAGGACGAAACTAATATTCATGAGTCTTATCGAGAATTATTTGAGGAGAGTCTTAAAATAAAAAAGGTCAATAAAGTTATATTAAAAAGGTAAATGAACTTGAGAGAGAGAGAGAGAGAAACTCATAGGTGACCTTCAGGACTCTATCAAAAATCTGAATGCGTTGAAACTTGTTAATGAGAACTTAGAAGCCATAGTTAAATTCTTAACAAGTGATCTTGAAAAATATAATACTCAACTTCATTCTTTCATGTGTGGTATACAGAAACTCGATAATCTGTTAGGATGAACAAGCCTGCTAGAAATAGGCATGGTCTGGGTTACGTTCATAATAGTAATGCTACTGCGAGTTTATCCAAGACCACATTCGCCCCAGCCACCAACAAAGCTCGAAATATTGATAATCCTGAACCTAAGGGCAAAAATATCTTTGGATCAAGACCTGCTAGACAACGTAGGGTCAATCGTCCTATACATCGGCAACAACATCCGTGTAAGTTTGAACCAAAGTTTATTCCTACCTATCACCATTGTGGCGCACTGGGACACACAAGACCTAGGTGTATAAACTCGCGACTAGAAGTAAAAGTCAAGATTTCTCGAGTAGGGTTAACTTTCTCACCAATCAGGTCAGCCATTTAACTAAGATGATGACTCAGTTAACTAGAATCACTTTTACTTCTAAGAAGGGTTGGGTTAAGAAGATTGACCTTCCTAGGTCTGTGGATCAGTTGAATTGTTGTATTGCCCACGTTGCACTTAAAGCTTAAAATAACTCTATGTGGTATCTTGATAGTGCATGTTCTAGACATGTGTGGTGATAAAGCATTGTTCTCTTCTCTCGATGAGTGGAATGGCGGTGTGGTTACTTTTGGGGATGGGGCCACTGCACCTATCCTAGGTAAAGGTGTTGTTAATATATCTGGATTGCTTGCTATCTCAGAAGTGCTTTATGTGAAAGGGTTAAAGTCCAACTTGTTAAGCATTAGTCAAATATGCGATTCTGATTTTGAGGTTAGTTTTGTCCAGGAACGGTGTACTGTGTATGATTTTACTGGTAACATTGTCCTCGAATGTGTAAGAACTTTAGACAATTGTTATGGAGTTCTTTCTAATTCCAAATACGTGTGTAGTAGTGCCAAGATTGATGTATCTGAACTGTGGTATCAATTCCTTGGTCATCTGAATTATAAGAGTTTGTCTAAACTAGCCAAGAAGGAACTTGTTAATGGCTTACCTAAGCTTGAAAAATATTGATAATACTCTATGTGGCCCGTGTCAATAAGGTAAACAGCTTAGAGTGGGTCATAAGTAAAATTATAAAATCTTTAAAAGCAAGCCGCTTAAATTACTCCATATGGACTTAATGGGATCATCTAGGACCAAGAGTCTTGGTGGTAAACGCTATATATGGTTATGGTTGACGACTTCTCACGATATACTTGGATTGAGCTGTTGAGAGAAAAATTTGAGATGTTCAGTCTTGTCATATCATTGTGCAAAAGGTTTAGAAATGAGAAAGACTTTACCAAATCTAGAATTCGTAGTGATCATGGAAAAGAGTTTGAAAACTCGAACTTTCAAAACTTTTGCCTTGAGGATGGAATCTAGCATGAGTTCTCCTCACTGATCACTCCACAACAAAATGGGGCAGTTGAGAGGAAAAATCGTGTGCTTCAATAAATGGCTAGAGTCACGCTTCATGGTAAGGAACTAGATATGCATTTCTAGGGTGAAGTCATCAACACTGCGTGTCACATAGTAAACGGGTTTATCTTAGACCTAAAACTTATATGACACCATATGAGATCTTGAAAGCTAAACAACCTACTATCAAGTACTTTCGTATGTTTAGCAGCAAATGCTATATTTTGAGAGATAGAGATTTAAACCCGTTCAAACTTTCTAAGATTGATGATGGAATTTTCCAAGGATACTCTAGAAATAGTCAAGCCTATCATGTATACAATTCTCGTACACGGGTTGTGATGGAGTCCATCAATGTAGTGGTAGATGATGCCTGTAGTGAGGGGAAGATTGAAGGAGATTGAGTAGAGTTGGAACACTTAAGTGTTGATCCCTTCATGGTAACTGAACGTAAAGAAACTTCAGTTCCCGATCTCTCACACACTTCTGATGGTTTAGATACACCTAATAAAGAGTCCTCACCGAATGATAAAACTAAACCTCCTAAGGAACCTTCGTCCAGAGTTAAGATTAATCATCCTAAACTGAATATTATAGGGCTTTTGGAAGAAGGGATGAGACTTCGTAAGAGGGTTTTGAACAACCTGACATATGCTAATTATGTATCCCAGATTGAACCTAAGAAAGTCGAAGATGCCCTTAGGGATGAATGTTGGGTAAATGCGATGCTTGATGAGCTAAATCAGTTTGTAGAAACAACGTATGTCATTTAGTTCCTAGGCTTGATGATTGTAATGTTATAGGTACTAAGTGGATATTCAAAAATAAAACCGATGATCAAGGTACCAAAACTAGAAATAAGATTAGGTTAGTTGCCCAAAGATATACTCAGGTTGAAGGAGTTAACTTTGATGAAACATTTGCCCCAGTAGCTAGACTTGAATACATTAGAATTCTTCTGGTTGTTGCCTGCACGTTGGGATTTAAATTATATCAAATGGATGTGAAGAGTGCCTTCTTGAATGGAATTCTTCTGAAAGAAGCCTATCTTGAACAACTTAAAGGATTTATTGATCCTAAATTTCCACATTATCTCTATAAATTGAATAAAGATTTGTATGGTCTTAAACAAGGTCCTAGAGCTTGGTATGATAAACATACTGCATATCTCATGGAACATGGTGTTTCAAGAAGAGGTGCGGATAGAACCTTATTCATCAGGCATATTGATGAAACCATCACTATAGCTCAGATTTATGTCGATGACATTATTTTTGGATCTCCTATTGATTCTCTTACTCATGATTTCGCTGAATGCATGAAGTAAGAATTTGAGATGAGTATAATTGACGAATTAAATTACTTTTTTAGTCTCCAAGTTAAACAAACTGATGATGGGCTGTTCATATCTCAATCGAAGTACGCAAAAAATATTGTAAAGCTCTTTGGATTAGATAGCAAGAAACACACTAGAACCCCCATGAGCACCAATGTCAAGTTAGGTCATGATCCTACTGGTAAAAGTGTTGATCAGACTATACATGAGTATGATGGGTAGTTTTTATCTCACTGCTAGTAGACCTGACATAGCCTTTAGTGTAGGGGTTTGTGTGCGCTTTCAGGCTGATCCCAAGAAATCCCACCTAAACGTCATGCGACGTCTCATTAGATATGTTAATGTAACCATTGATTATGGGACCGTGTACTCTTAAGACTCTAATATTGATCTTACTGGTTATTTCAATGCCGATTGGGCTGGAAATGCCGATGATAGAAAAGCACTTCTGGAGGATGTTTTTATGTTTGTGCTAATCTTGTCGCTTGCATGAGTAAGAAACAAAATTCTATCTCATTGTCTACGGTAGAGGCCGAATATATAGATGCATGAAGTTGCTGCACTCAACTGCTTTGGATGAAGCAAATGTTGAGTGATTATGGAATTGAACATGGTACTATGATTGTGTTTTGTGATAATACCGGTGCCATTAATATTTCCAAAAATCTCGTTCAACACTGAACCAAACATATTAATATACGACATTACTTTATTTGAGAGCTTGTAGAGACTCGTGTTGTTACCCTTGAGCACATCTCTACAGATAACCAGTTAGCTGACCTATTTACCAAACCATTAGATGACCTGAGATTTGAATCTCTTAGGACGGCTATTAGTGTTTGTGTACCTCATTAATTAGGTATTTTTGTACCTCATTAATTAGGTATTTTTGGAATATGCTCATTTTTTACCATTGTGTGACATTGATTTAAGCATACATCATATTTGTTTTTATTTTTTACTTTTATTTTTGTGTGTTTTTTTGACGTCTTTTGTGTGTTTCGTACATTCTTTCTTTAAATTAAAAACAACAAAACCAAAAGAAAATTAGAAAATTGAAAAGTAAAAATGTGGAAAATACGTTTACATCTTAATATAGAATATACTTGAATTTGTTTGTTGTGATCATGGATGTGGTTAATCAATAAGTTGTAACATCATTTCCATTGGTGGCTTAGGTTATTCATGGAATACTTAGTATATGTGTTTTTATGTACCATCCGCACTGCACACACTATGATATTATTATTAGGACTCTACTACGTGTGTGAGATTCGAGATCGCAATCACATGTTAGTAAGGTGACTTTGAACATGAATTGACCTTATGTATTAGACCTAATCTCTCATTTCTCCCTGGTTTATAAAAAATGCTCAATATCTTATATTTTTCTTTGGAACCTATTTGACTCAAACAATTAAATTTGAGGGGTTTTTGGTAATCTGGTGCCTATAGTCAACTGACTTGGGTTAACCTGCCTAAAGTTTGCTACATGGGTCATTTTAGTCGCTTAATGAATAGAAGCATGCACTTAAGATGAGAAAAATCATAATGAGCTTCGAATATTGAATGTTATGAAATAAAGATTTTGCTCAAATTCAAAGGGAGAAAAGATCTATCCTTACTCAATGAGCTTTTCTGTATAGGTTCTAATGTGCTTTAATTGGTTTGACTTTCATAAGTAAGGGAATAAATTTATTGGCAATGATGTTTAGCATGTCATTTCTCACAAATTTAAGGTTTGGGGTCCTACTCTTAAAGGATTAGTGACACTTTACACATATGTGTCACTTATACAATTTACTCCATGTTAACTTGAGTTATGTATGTGGGAAGTGTAAATCCAAAATTGACTAACCAAGATGGGTGAATTGATTTTTGAAAACTTTTTCGTTTACTACTCAAAATTTTAAAGATAACGAATGTACAAATGATAATGAATAATCTAATCACAAGTAAACACGTAAATGAAGCAATGTAAATATCTACAAGGTATAAGTGTTAAGTAAAAAAGATAGAGAAAGCAAACGATATGTTGTGGAGGTTCGATCCAATACAATGATCTACGTCCCCCGTTACCAAACTCTCCGACACGAGCAAGTCCCTTTTCACTATGTTGATTGACTTATGGAGCAATCCAACCCTTTACAACGTTTCTAGTGAATTACAAAGAAGGAGCACTAATCCTTTTACAATGTTGAGCTTTACGGGACCTCAACACGACCCAAAACTATTGAACTTTATGGGACCTCAAAATGACCCTCGATTCAAGGAGTTTTACAAGTGAAAATCTTCTCTTCTTATCTAATGATAGATTCAAAGAATGAGTACAAGAAGAGAAAAAGGCAAACACTTCAATATATGACAAATAGTATAGCTCAAGTGTTTAGGTTGAAAGAAAAACTTTTAATAATGATTTACACAAAGTTTAGTCGCTCCAAAGTTTTTCAAGATTTTGATACTTTTTGATCTTCTTAAAGATAGAGAGTAAGGTTGTTGAGATCAATAAAAGCTTCACTTTTTATGCTCAAAGATATCCACAAAGTTAACTTTTCACTGAGGTATTTATAGCACTCAAACCGACCAAAACTTTGTCCATTCGGACAAAGGATCCAAACATTCGGATGGTCTAAAATAATAGCCATTTGAAGCCGTCAGAGCAGTAAACAAAATGACCATTGAGGGTCATCTGGATGTCCGGATGGGTTTTTGTCCCTAGACGTCTTCTTGCTTGATTTTTCGTTTGATGCTATATCTTGAAGTATTTTGTCACGTATTATTTTTAAATTAAGTGACTCGATAAAAGCATTATGCAATCATTTGATTTTGAAAATAATTTTAAAATGTTTAAGTACTATGTTTTGATCATCTTGATGTGCATTGCTTGATCGTTCATCGACTTTTGTCTTGATTACTTTTTAGGCTACTTTTCGCGGATTTCATTTCATATCCTCGATTTGCGAATATGTTTCTGTGTCGATCTTCGTGCGCAAATTTTACTTGACCTTGAACTTCATGTTATTGACTTTATGCAATAATCACTATAGACACTTGAAATCAATTTGCTAGAGATAAAAACAATTTGTTTGTGATAATCAAAACGAGATGTCAATCATAGGTCAACAATTTCCCCTTTTTTGATTATGACAAACAAGAGATAATTTTGCAATAGAAGTATCAAACAAATTGTTATGTATTCCCCCTATCAGTATGCCATGATAAAATAAATGTTCCCCCTATCGATATGCCATACAATAATTATGTATAATTATCTGATCTTCCCCCTTTTGGCATAAACAAAAAGAATTGCAAGTTGAATAAATGAATAATTTAAAGATTATACAATCATTAAAAGACATACTAACCATTTGTATGAGTTCACATACATAGGAAAAGATAAACATAGACAACATATGTAAAGGGCTAAAAGAGCTAAGGAGCCGGAGGCGGAAATGAAGCAAAGAAAGAGTCTTGTCGCTCCTGGAGGGCAGTCTGCTGTACCTGAAGCTGAAGAAGCAAACTCCCAAAACTGTCGACGGTGGCGGTGAGAGAGTCGATGCGCTCGTGAATAAAGTTTAATTGTTCCTCAATGAAGGAGCGATCAGAGGATGGATGGGGTCCGCTGGGTGCAGGAATGTCGGCAGGAGGAATAGGGATGTCTTCAGGGTCCCCTTCAAATTCTTCCTCGAAGGGTAGGGTCGAGGGGCCAGAGGTAACGTCAAATCCCTTAGTCCTAGCCACCCATTGTCCACGATCCTTGACTATTCTCATCCGTTTTAAAGTTTTGATATTGATGATACCGATAGCGCTTGGCTTGATGGAGGTCTCACCATCAAGTGGAACATCGAAGTGCTTAAAAATCTTCACAAGAAGCATCCCGTAAGGTAGTGCTTTAGTGTGTCGTGATGCATCCACAAGTTTCATAACACCAAAAGCAATAGTGTGAAAATCTAATTTTCGCTCAACCAATATAGAGTCCGAAAGAAAGAGATCGAAGTTACTAACTTCGTGTCGGTGACCTTTTCGTGGAACAATGATGTTGGCAATAATGTTTTGTAAAATTTTGCACGAAAGAGTCAATTGGTTGACGCTAACCTTAGCGATATTTTCAAGATTCTTACCGGTGACTCGTCGACATGCATCAGACGGATTATAGCCATAGCATGTAGGAGAGGCTTTGTGAACAAAAACTTGCAAGTCACACGGTTGGAGATGGAGAATGTCACGAATAAGTGCTTTAGTGATTTTAACACGAACATTTTTAAGAAGACGTGTAATAGAGTTGGAACGGGGATCGAATTGCATATTCGTGAAAAAATCTCTCATAAGGCGTGGTTATGTGGGTTCCTCCAAGGTGCACACGGATACCCATCCTATTTTCTCAATGTATTCCTCAATGTGGAAAGCGGGTGCTTCTATAGAAAAATCAGTAAAATCGACACTCTTACCAATAAGAATAAGAGATTTTTCTAAGGGATTTTCTGGTGCCTCAGATTATGAGTCTGTATCTTCTTCGGAGAAGGATGGTGGAGGTCGCTTCTCGGTCTTCTTCATGCCTTTCCCTCGTTAAGAGCTCGACATTGAGAGTTTTGAGGAGTGAAACCGAATTTAGGGCTTAAGATATTAGCAATTTTGTGTCAAAAACCCTGAAAAGGTTAAAATTAAATATGAATTCGAGCTTTTCAATGATAAATTTTGTGATTTTGTGAGGAGATATCAAAAGGAATTTAGGGCTTAGAAAGTGTTGAGTGTGAGGCGAATTTCGAGAGAATTTTTGGGAAAAATTGTGTGGATTTGATATAGATCTTGTAGATTTGAGAGTAGAATGAGAAATTGAACGAATCTTGTGTCAATATAGGAAATTTCGATTGATTTTAGGGAGAGAAATGAAGAGAAAAAGATGAAAAATGAGAAGAAACGGCTGAGAAGCCGATTAAAGACCTCTCAGGTTCGACGATCCGGATCGTCATCCGGACGTCTGGATAGCAGAACTTTAAAAAGTTTTGTCCGTCCGAACAAACCAAAGGTCCGTCCGGAAGGCCTATTTTTTGAAAACTTCAGACATGCTTAGTTCAATTTTGTATATTCAATTCATTAATAATGCCTAATTCCCTTCTAATATGTAAGAAACGGTCTAGACCAAGAGGTTTAGTGAAGATGTCGGCCAATTGATTTTCCGTATCAACGAATTCTAGTAGGATATCTCCCTTTTGAACATGGTCTCTAAGAAAATGATGTCGTATTTCAATATGCTTAATTCGAGAATGTAAAACGGGATTTTTGGTTAAGTTAATTGCACTAGTATTATCGCACATAATACGAACATGATTGTAGGATAAGTGATAATCATTTAGAGTTTGTTTCATACAAAGTACTTGTGCACAACAACTAGCCGCCGAGATATATTCGACCTCGGTCCTAGATAATACCATCAAATTTTGTTTCTTACTAAACCATGATATTAGAGCAAAACCTATAAAGTGACAAGCTCCACTAGTACTTTTACGATCAATTTGACATCCAACCCAATCGGCATCCGAATAACTAAGTAAATCAATGTGAATGTTTTTCGGATACCAAAGTCCTAAGGTTTGAGTCCCACTAAGATATCTAAAAATTCTTTTCACGACTTTAAGAAGAGATTCCTTAGGATTCGATTGAAATCGGGCACATAATATACACTAAACATGATATCGGGTCTACTTGCGATTAAATAAGGAAGGGATCCGATCATACCTCGATATTTGGTGATGTCGACGGAAGTGCCTTGATCGTCTTCTCCAAACTTTACGGAAGTGCTCATCGAAGTATTCATCGATTTTAGATCATTCATCTCGAATCTCTTTAGCATGTCTAAGATGTACTTACGTTGATTTATGAAAATGCCATCACATGCTTGTTTAATTTGAAGTCCGAGAAAGAATTTAAGTTCACCCATCATACTCATTTCAAATTCCATGCTCATGTTTTTAGAAAATTCTTTACAAAGTTGAATATTTGTTGTACCAAAAATAATGTCATCAACATAAATTTGAACAATGAGCATGCCTTGTTTTTTGGTTTTGATAAAAAGAGTAGTGTCCACTTTTCCAATAAAAAAACCATTTGAAAGTATAAATTTTCTCAAGCGTTCATACCAAGCTCTATGAGCTTGTTTGAGGCCGTAAAGAACTTTTCTAAATTTGAACACATGATTTGGAAACTTATGATTTGTAAAGTCGGGTGGTTGCTCAACATAGACTTCTTCTTGAATGAATCCATTAATGCAAGAAACATGCGAATGGATTCTAACCGAGCTACCGGTGCAAAAGTTGCTTCATAGTCAATTCCTTCTTCTTGATTGTAACATTGGGCCACTAATCTAGTCTTGTTACGCATGATGATTCCATTTTCATCTCTTTTATTTCGAAAAACCCATTTGGTGCCAATAACGGTTTGATTTGTTGGTCTAGCGACCAAGTTTCAAACATGGTTTCTTTCAAATTGATTAAATTCATCTTGCATTGCTAGAATCCAAAACTCATCGAATTCCACTTCTTTAAAATTTTTGGGTTCAATTTGTGAGATGAATGCACAACTACCAAGATGGTTTCTAAGAGAGGTTCTAGTGGTGATACCTTTAGATGGATCGTCCATTATTAATTCATTTGGATGAGATGAGACAAACTTCCATTCCTTTGGTAGCGGGAGATCATCTTGAGCTTCGGTTGATTTTTGTTCACTTTCTTGAACGTTTGGCTCATCCGTTTGTTCTTCGTTTTGCATTTCTTTGTTTTGGTCTTGAATGTTCATTTGTTCAAATGGAGCTTTCAAACATACATCATCATTAATACCTTTCTCACGATCAAGTGAGTTAATCTCATCAAATGTGACATGTATGGATTCTTCAACGACTAGAGTTCTTTTGTTAAATGCTCTATAAGCTTTACTAGTCGATGAGTATCTTAGGAAAATTCCAATATCGGATTTTGAATCAAACTTCCCAAATTATCCATTGTATTTAAGACAAAACATTTGCAACAGAAGACTTTAAAGTAACTAATATTAGGTATTCTATTTCTTCAAAGCTCGTAAGAAATCTTAGTTTTCTTACGACTAACGTGAACTCTATTTGCAATGTAGCAAGCGGTATTGGCGGTTTCGGCCCAAACACATTTTGTTAAGTTATTTTTATTTAGCATTGTTCTAGCCATTTCTTGCAATGTATGATTCTTCCTTTCTACTACACCATTTTGTTGAGGAATCCTAGGAGCCGAAAAATTATGTTCATATCCATTTTCGTTACAAAAATTATCAAAGTCAAGATTGTCAAACTCTCCACCACGATCACTTCTAATAGTCGTAATAGTGTAACCTTTTCATTTTCAACCTTTTTGCAACAATGTTTAAAATTTTTCAAAGCTTCATTATTTACCTTTAAGAAAATGACCCATGTAAATCTTGAAACATCATCAACAATAACGAAGGCCTAATGTTTACCGCCTAAGCTAGCCGTTCTTGAAGGTCCAAAATGATCCATGTGGAGAAGTTGTAAATGTTTTGTGGTTGAGGAAAAATCTTTTGGTTTGAAAGAATTTTTTACTTGCTTTCCAAATTGACACGCATCACAAATTTTATCTTTTTCAAATTTCAACTTTGGCAATCCTTTCACTCAACAAATTTTGGAAATTTTTGAAATGAGATTAAAGCAATTGACGTCTTGGAGCCTCTTTTGCTTCCTCTTTGCTTTTTCTTTTCTTCTCCTTGATTTCGATATTGTTGAGTTCAAAGGTCATCAAGGTTCCATAGAGTTCTTCCAAGGGATATGTGTTTATATCCTTGGTGTTTTATATCAACATTCGAATATGACTCCATTCCTCCGAGAGTGATCTAAGCATTTTGCTTACAAGTTCACCGTTAGTATATTTTCGATCAAAGCCCTTTAAACTATTCACAATATCGGTAAAAAGAGTAATCATGTTAACAATAGATTCATTTTGTTTCATAAAGAAATTTTCGAATTCTTTAACTAACATATTTATTTTAGTTTCTTTAACCTTACTTGTTGCAACATGAGTAATTTCAAGAGCATGCCAAATATCATGGGCCGAATCACATGTGCTAATCTTATTAAATTCATTTTTATCTAGTGCACAATAAAGTAAATTTTTGACCTTAGCATTCAATGATAATTTTCTTCTATCATCTTCCTTGTATTCTTCTCTAGGTTTAGGAATACTTTGATCGGGTCTTTCATCAATCTTAATAGTCTTTGTAGGCATATAGGGACCATATTCAATTATTTCCCAAATATTATAGTCAATTGATTGAACATAAATCGTCATTCTAACCTTCCAATAATTATAGTGTGCGCCATCAAAGAAAGGAGGTTGGTTAGTGGAATGCTCATCAAGATTTTGAAACATGGTGTTAGCAATTGCTCAAGATTGTTAAATCTTTTCAAATATGAGCACCTCGCTCTGATACCAATTATAAACCCAAGATTGGCTAACCAAGAGGGGGGTGAATTGATTTTTGAAATTTTTTAAAGATAACGAACGTACAAATGATAATGAATAATCTAATCACAAGTAAGCACGTAAATGAAGCAATGTAAATATCCACAAGTAAGCTTTACGGGACCTCAAAATGACCCTTGATTCAAGGAGTTTTACAAGTGAAAAATCTTCTCTTCTTATCTAATGATAGATTCAAAGAATGAGTACAAGAAGATAAGAAGGCAAACACTTCAATAGATGGCAAATAGTACAGCACAAGTGTTTAGGTTGAAAGAAAAACATTTAATAAAGATTTGCACAAAGTTTAGTCGCTCCAAAGTTTTTCAAGAGTTTGATGCTTTTTAATCTTTTTAAAGATAGAGAGTAAGGTTGTTGGGATCAATAAAAGCTTCACTTTTTATGCTCAAAGAATAGGTGTTTCAATTGAGAAGTGATTGAGGTATTTATAGCACTCTAACTGACCAAAACTCTGTCCATCCGGACAAGGGATCCGGATGGTCTAAAATAATAGTCGTTTGAAGGTGTCAGAACGGTCAAAAAAATGACCGTTGAGGGTCATCCGGACGTCCGAATGGGCTTTTTGCCCTCGAACGTCTTCTTGCTTGATTTTTCGTTTGACACTATATTTTGAAGTATTTTCTCACATATTATTTTTAAAGTAAGTGACTCGATAAAAGCATTATTCAATCATTTGATTTTGAAAATAATTTTCTTATGCATAAAAATTCACTTTGAGCTCTTAGTCATTATTTTCCAAATGTTGAAGCATTTTACCTTTACATGAGTGTGAAATGTTTAAGTACCATATTTTGATCATCTTGACTTGCATTGCTTGATCGTTCATCGACTTTTGTCTTGATTATTTTTTAGGCTACTTTTCGCAGGTTTCATTTCATATCCTCGATTTGCGAATATATTTCTGTGTCGATCTACGTGCGCAAATTTTACTTGACCTTGAACTTCATGTTGTTAACTTTATGCAATAATCACTATAGACACTTGAAATCAATTTGTTAGAGATAAAAACAATTTGTTTGTGATAATCGAAACGACCATAGGTCAATAGGAATGGTTACTATTCATTGATTATACTTATGCATGCTAACAACCACATTTTGGGTTATTATATGTTATTCTTGGTCCCTTGTCATTTTGTGACGAAAATGGAGAATAGTATTTTTGATGATGGAGTAAAATTTTTAGATATATATTTTTGACTTGGCATAATTTTGACTCGAAGGCATTAAATGATTCAATGATAATTTCAATATGGCTAGATTAAGTTTTAATGTTTTGTAATATCAATGTTCCGTTTTGGTATGTTTTGTTGCATTGATATTATATCTTAATTTAGCTTATGATTTGAAACTGAAATGATGCATTATGAGTTATAATTGCTTGGATTAAACGTTTTAAACTAGATATTTGAGTTGTCTATTTCAGGAAACAAGTTTTGATGAACGAAAAGCAGAATTCAATCAAGACAGTTAATATTGGTTGTGTCACTCATTGAGTCTGTAATTCTTTTTTACTGCTATCTTGACTATAGATTGTAATTTTGTCACAGAATTGTAAATGGGGAGCCTGTTAGATTTTTTTATGTAATTGGCAAGTCTGTGAATAAAAGAGACTAAGTTTAAAATATTGCAAAAGTCAATGAGTTTGTTGCAAATGGTAGAAATTGAGTTATATTAGTTCTAGGGTTCGAGAATGGAAAAGAAGGAAAAACAGCGCCACAATTTCGCTAGACTGTAATATTAACACTATCACTAGCCTATCGCCAAGGCTTCGCTCGAGCGACAAACTATCGCTCGCCTGTCGCCCAACTTTCGCTCGAGCGACAGGGTTATCCGGAGAATTTTTAATTCGATTTTTTAAGGCTTTTTATTTTCACATTCTCTTCATCAAATAAACTTTTAACTTTCATTTAGTGATTGGTTCTTGACGGTGAAAACATCAAATCCACAATCCAAATATCAAACTTCTACTTCCTACATATCTATCAAAGTTGTGAAGATCAAGAGAAGGTGATTGGAGTTCCAGTCATTGAAGAATGTGGAGTTCTTTGTTGATCCACAAGAGATAAACGAATTCACAAAGCCGGGAGTTGTTGCAGAGCGTACAATCCAGGAGGGCTTTGAAAATTGCAGTTGAGAGTTGGTACAGGAGCACGAAATCCAGGAGAAATGTGGAAATTGCAGTTAGGAGGTCAGAAAGTACTAGTTGTAGTTGAGTATGACAAACTGTAAGTTTTAATTCGTTTATAGTGGATTGTTGACTGGCAACATGCTCAAAGTTTTTACCTAGTTGGGATTTCTCTGTGATAATTTCTTGTGTTTGTTATTGTTTTCATATAACTGTGGTATTTCAACATAGTAAATTGAATTTTTTGATTAACCATCTAAAGATAATTAATAGTGACTTGTAGCTTTTTAATTATTAAGTTTTTAATTCCGCATAATCACGTATTCACACCCATAGAAGTGACTTGTTGCTAGTTAATTATTTAGTTTTTAATTCCACATTATCATCTATTCACCCCCATCTAGGTGTGTTTTTGGTCGAACTTTATTATTTCACAATGCCTCGAAACCTGTTTTAAATCATATAGAGATTTATTTTTTATTTTCAAAACCTTTTGGTTGAGTCATATATAGTTTCATCTAGAAAATCATATAAAAAAGTAGTTTTCACATCAAGTTGTTCTAATTTTAAGTCAAATTGTGTCACAAGAGCAAGTAAAATTCTGATAAAAGCGTATTTCACAACACATGAAAATTTTGTGTAATCTATCCCTGCTATTTGTGTAAAGTATTTAGCTACAAATCATGCATTATTACTCGTCATTTGACTTCATCACACCTTCCTTAATCTTATAAATCCATTTGCAATCAACGAGTTTACAGCTAGTTGGATTTTCTACTAGGGGGTGTTTGACACCCATTTTTGTGAAAAAAATGTGTTTTTGAATAGTGATTTATGATGAATGTGTGGTTAAAAAATAAGGAGAATTTTTCGATTTATGTGTAATATTATTTTATTCATAAAATGTGTGGTCGAAATGAAGAAAGAGAAAAAAATTGAGAATGAGAAAAAAATGGGTGTCAAACGGGGGCTAGAGTCCAGGTCTGGTTTTTAAGTAATGAGTCCATTTCATCTTGCATTGTAGCAAGCCACCTAGTAGACTCTTTACAGGATACTACTTCATAAGAAGTGGGCTCCATGTTTAAGGGGGTCATATTCAAGTTGTACAGATACATAGTTTGCATATTAGAACCTAGGAGGTCTCATTTGTCTCATTTCTCCATCACTGGTAAGCTGATAATTTTGTAAGTCATGTGTAGGATTAAAACCTTGATCATCATTCAGGTTTTTATCATTGATTATGATCCGAGGCTCTGTTTAAAGTTGTTCCACCTCAAATTGAGCCTGATCAGTAACATTATGTTCATCAAAGTCAATTTCAATAATGACAAAATCATCAACTAATTCTTCTCTAGTTTTGTCACCAAGACATGGAAAAATCTCTTCATTAAAAACCATAAATCTACTTATTATCACTTAAATCCCTTATCCTCTTTTATCAATAACATGCCTTCAACTCCTTCCCAATATCTAAGAAAAACACATTTCAAAGATCTATGATCCAGTTTGTAATCAATTTGGTGTGATAAACTGGACAACCAAAAGTTCTTACATAGAAATAGTTAGGCAATAATCCTGACTATACATGTTCAGGTATCTTATAGTCTAAAGAGCTAGATGGACATTTGTTTATTAGATAACATCCAATCTTTACAACATCCGTCTAGAATAATTTTGGCAATCCAAAACTAATTAACACACATCTGGTTCTTTTCATGATAGTTTTGTTTATTCTTTCAACAATTCTATTTTATTGAGGGGTATAAATCACAGTTCTATGCCTTAATATACCATGATTGTTGTAGTACTGATCAAATTCAGTATCATAGAATTCAAGTTCATCGTCAGTCCTTAAGGTTTTAATCTTTTTCCTAGTTTGATTTTCATTTAAGGTCCGTTTGATTGCAATGATAGAAAATGGGTGGAAAAAAAATAAATTCCATGGAAAGTAATTTTCTAGAAATTGTTCATTAAGTGTGTTTGATTGGTATAATTTTCTACCCGAAATTTTTTTGAAATTTTAAATTTTTTTTGTTCACGTTTGACTTTATTTTACATAATTGTCCATTAAAGTGTTTTTTTTTTTT
>OU503037.1:29652066-29663786 GCA_912172775.2 Fraxinus pennsylvanica | reverse complement strand
AACTGAGAGATAAGTTATCGATTTATACTACGTAGTAAATTCGGCAATTGAATAAAATATAGACTTACACTTTTATTATTGTTACGGTCATTAATTGAATTTATAAGTGATTTAATACATTTAGTTGAAGTTTATTTTGATTCACCTAGATATACTAATTTGACTTGACTAGATATGATTGATTTGAATTCAAGAAAGATAAATTAATTAAATAAGTGAATTTGACCAATTAAAAGTTTAGCAATTGAACTTGAGAGACAAGATTAAAGAAGATAAATACGGTCAAATTGTGAGTCCTAACACTTTTTACACGTAAGTTTAAAAAATCTAATTTCTACTTGTACATATTTAATTTTTTTCACAGACTTATAATATTCAGGGTAATAATTATAATCATTCTTAATTTTTACTAAAATAGAAATTAAGAATAGTTAAACCGATAGTTAGATATGTAGTGTTTGTGGGAAAGATAATCCGAACTCTTACGATCACTTTATTACTTGTTAATCAATAGATACAGCTCACAAAACAAATTTTTGGTGTCACTGTCGGGATTATTCATATATAATATTTGTTTAAATTATTTCTTGCTTTTGGTTATTTTTTATTTGTTCTTTTCATTTTTTTTTTCTTTTCATCTGATCTACTTCTTTTTTGTTTCCATTGTCGGTTAGGGAATGACAAGTTGCAAAGGACCAGCAACAATATGAGATGAGAAGTCCCAACATTGATTATGTGATGATATGCTTGTGGGAGATCTCTTCGTCATGCAATGATTTCACATGACGGGAGATGATCGACATGCTACAATTAATGACAATCAGTTTCATAGGATTGATTCTCCTAAAATAAAAAAATTGACGAGGGTCACTTGCCTGTGTGATTCGCCTATGTGATTCCTATTCCCATACATTGCGCTACTAAAGAAATAGATAAACTTCTGGTGAAAGCCCAAGTGTAGGCTGAGAATACTAGCCATTGAATCTGACATGTGAAAACTGTGAGACAGGGTATTACACTGAAAATTGCTTGTTATTGACTACTCTAGATGAACTGAATAAATTTTCACAAGATTAACTTGCATGTAGTACAACCCATAATCGCAAACATACAATTCAGGATAGAAGAAGCACTCAAATTTCCATTGGCTAGTATTCATAGTTGAGTTCGAGTCTAGTGGTGTATGTTGACCTATGGTTGATCTTATATTTTGATTATGACAAACAAAGTAGTTTTATCTCTAAAATTTGTATTCAAGTATTCATTGTTACATGCTGATCAAATTGGAGACAAAACAATTGTTATCAAAGAACTTGCAGTTGACGATCAAGAAAATTCAAGATAGATTCGAGGTTTCACAATCGGAGACAAATTGAGCACTCATGCTAAATCAATCGAAAATATTAGAACTAGATGTTTGAGCTCATTCGTAAATGTAAAATACTTTAATCCTCAACAATGACTCATTAGAAGCTCAAGTAACAAAATTTTTAAGCACAGGAAAAATTTACTTCGTAAAAAGTTTGCATAAAATTTATTTTTCAAAGGTAAGAATTTTCTTTTAATTTTCAAACCTACTAGCATCATTTACCTTCAAAAATCAAGTAAAGAGGTAATTTATAAGCCTAAATTGTTTCAAACAATCAAATGAGAGGAGCCAGAAAATTTCGGTCCATCCGAACATTAGGATGATGAAACGGACGTTCGGCTCATCCACAACGGTCGATTTTTCTACCGTTCTAACTTTTGATGAGCAATGGCTAAATCAGTCATTCGGAACAGTACCAATGAGGCAAAATGGATGGGAAAGAGGCTCAAGAGCACGATGAGGCAATCTTATCTACCATCCTTCGACGAGGAGTTCGATTTGGAACCCGAGGTGCCGGCCAACCCATTTGAAAAGTTTTCAATCTTAATAGGTAAAAATGTTGATTTTACAGATTTTACTATTGAAGCTCCTGCATTTTATTCAAAAGAACTTTTTGAAAACATGGGTTGAATTTCAATTGTCACTTTAGAAGAATATGCATACCCATGACTCACGAGGGAATTTTATAAAAACATGGCTGTTACTTCCCGTTCCAGTGACATTTCACGTTTAATTAAAAATAAATGCATTGTCATCAACAAATCTCTTAACACTAGTAGAAAAATGGGCTTTTACAACAATTAAAAGGCAACATTCATTCATTAAATGTTGCTAAAGGGGGGTCTATTACAACGTTTGGATGAGTAAATATTGCTAAAGGGGCCTATAGCAATGTTTTTTAAATGAATATTGCAAAAAGTGACTTTTCGCAACGTTTTTTAAACATTGCGTTGCAAAAAATCTCACTCTTAGCAATGTTTTTTTAACGTTGCGAAAAGTCTCACTTTTAGCAACGTTTTTCGCAAATAACTTATTGCAACGTTTTTTAAATGTCGCAAAAAGTGACATCTCGCAACGTTTTATAGACGTTGTTAAAGATGAGACTTTTCGCTCTTTGCAACATTTAAAAAAATGTTGGAATACATTATTTTTCGCAACATTTTTTAAACGTTGCTAAAAGTGAACGTTAAAAAGACGTTGCGAAAAGAGAAGCCCATTATTTAGCCCAATCAACGTTAGCCCTAATCTCGTCTCCGCCCCTCTTTTCTCCCTCTTTCCTCCCTCTTTCGTTAAAATCCACCATTTTCTTCCGCTAAATCCCCACCTAAGCATCTCCAGTCGACTGGCTCTGCACGTTACACTGTCACTTTGTGACTAAGAAATCAAGAAAGAGAAAAATGGCAGAGAGAGGAGTCAAAGAAATGGTAGATGAGGAGTTTTCCGTGTGGAAGAACACACCATTACTCTATGACCTCGTCATCTGCCATGCGCTCGAGTGGCCATCTCTCACCATCCAGTAGCTCCCATCGAATTATGGTCCTCTCGCTGGTCACAAATTGATACTGGGGACCTATACCTCTGATGAATTTCAGAATTTTCTCACGGTTACCCACATCCACGTCCCCCACCGTACCATTGAAATGGAACCCGATAATTCCAACAGTCCGAAGTTCAGTAATTGTTTTCTTCAACACACTCATCACCATATGTTCATTTGTAATAGTGCGTGTAGTATTCTTTTTGGGGCTTACTCGTATCTGCATGAAGTGTTTGATGAAATTACCGAATGAAATGACGTTTCTTTTTTGTTGAGGTTTTTTGTTGAGGTTTTCTTATGGTATTTGCATACCATGTGTTTGATGATATGCTCAACTGAATTTGTTCTTTGATTGCAGTTTGTAGAGAATCAGATATTTCATTGAAATAAAAGTTGCAAACTGAATTGCCTGGACTAGTGATATTGAAATTCAACCTATTTATACATTGAAATAAAAGTTGCAACTGGATTGGAGGTGTTTGTGGCTGTTTCGAGTATTGTCTTTAGTTCCTTACCCATCAGCTTTTGCCGGTTCAATTGGTTTCAATATCCAGGATTATTCTAGTATTAATAGATTGTCGATTTTTTCCATTTGCTAATAAGTTGAAACATGTCTTTGATTGACATGTTAGTCAGATTACAGCAGGTTTTTTTTTGATAAAAACATGAAATTAATTCTTTCTAGATATTGTGCAATATAGTTGATTTCAGTTGATCTTTGGTTGTGGAAACCTGAAATTAGTAGTGGGCGTTGTTATGTTACACAATGTGACAGTAGGTTTTTTCTTGATAAAAAAATGAAATTAATTCTTTCTAGATATTGTGCAATATAGTTGATTTCAGTTGACCTTTGGTTGTGGAAACCTGACTATATTGTTGCTTTGGAATTCTTTGGAATAGTGAAGAGTCCTAACTATATTGTTCCTTTAGCCAAGTGAAGAGTCCTAACTCCTAAATTCGCAACTCCTCTAAAATCCGACCCGTTTATACTCGTTCACTCTTCAATCTTGATCCAGACAACGAGGCTTCTTCAACAATGATATCGTAAATTAGGTAACAATAATGTATACATTTGAAGTTAAAAATTGCTTGAATTTTTTGTTGATTTTTTTTTTTAGTCCATTAGTTACTCTATCTGTTTAATTGATATTTGTTTAATAACGAAAATTTCAATAGGAGACTGGGGCAGGCTACCTCTTCTGTGCTTCAGTTATAACATTTTTATGTTATGTTGAATAACTTGGTTTCTACTTACGCATAACAAAGTTTAAGATTGGCTAAACAATCTGAGTGTGTGTTATTGGGAATTTTTTTTTCTGTTGGCCGGGGATAAACTTCAGTTAGGAATATTCATACAACAAAAGTAGGGATATACACATAAGGGAGGGGTTTCAAACTAACATGAATTAGTTTGCTTCTTTCTTCCAACACTCATTCTTTTGAGCAGAATCTTGAATGTTAATTAAATACTTCATTTAGTAGTGTGATTTCTTTCAGTTTCTGGCTAAAGGAACAAAGTGAAGAGTGAAGAATCCTTTGGAATAGTGAAGAAATCCAGGTGAGTAATAGTGAAGAGTCCTAACTATATTGTTGCTTTGGAATCTTTTGGTTTGCAAATTCAATATATTGCTGTGCAAGAGGCTCTTGTTTAGAGCTGGCCATCAGTAATTGTTCATTGTTTGTAGCCCACTAATCTTCCAATTATTACTTACCACTGTACATGTTGAAACTCTTAGGTGATGATCTAAGAACCTTTATCTTCAATCTTCTTTTATTTCCACTGAAGTATAATGTCCACTTGTTTACTACTTCTACTTGATTTCTTATGATTTCGACTTTTCCAGGAATTACTTGTTATGCCTTTCTTTTTGCATGTAGTGACTCTTAACATATGATAAATTATAAATGACCGATGCAGTTCATGGTTGAGTTGGGGCAAAGATCTTCGAGACTAGCCATTGGAACACCAATAAAGAAGTTAATGGCAGAATAAATGTCAAAAGAAACTGATGTTAAAAAACGCTCGTCAAGTGTTATTGCCAGAGTCTGCCGTTGTTTGTCCAAAATTTTATTCCTAATTTTATTCCATTTTGAAACTCCTTTTTATTTAGGTGATGTTGTATTAGATTTTAATGTTCAAGTGTATGGATTCAAAAATTTGTAATGAAATTATCAATTTTTATGCAATTCTAAAATTTGTTCAAAAGGAGTATTTTTAATTTTGTCGATAAATTTTCATAAATTGTTTATAATAAAAAAAACTGTAATGTCACCTAAACGTTCCAAAAATCTACGGCAATGCTTAAAAAATGTTGCCAAAGACCTTTGGCAATGTTTGTTTAAACATTGCCAGAGGGTCCAAAACGTTGCCAAAAATCTACGGCAATGTTTAAAAAATGTTGCCAAAGACCTTTGGCAATGTTTGTTTAAACATTGCCAGATGGGACCCTTTGACAACATTTTTTAAACGTTGTCGTAGGCCTACGGCAATGGTTTTTAAACGTTGCCAAAGACCTACGGCAACGTTTAAAAAACGTTACAAATGACTTTCAACAACGTTTTTTAAATGTTGCAAAAACGAAACGGTAACATTTGTATTTAGTTTTTGCAGCAGTATATGAACGTTGTCGTATCCTTATGGTCTATGGCAACATTGAAGCCCGCAACATATGCAAAAAACGTTGCAAAAAGGTTTAAGCAACGTTTTTTAAACATTGCAAAAGCTGAATTTTGTTGTAGTGTAAACGTGACATTTTAGAACTTGATGTGTGTGAAACGCAAATTTTTCATTACAAGACACATTTCACTTTAGATGGCTATGACCCTACCAAGGCTTATCATGGAATCACTAGGAAAAAAATTGAAAATATCACGAAAGTTGGTGTGAATCTATTGACTATTCCATACAAAGTTTTACAAAATATCATTGCAAATGTTATCCTATCTCAAAAGGTCATCGGGATAGAGTGAGTTCTTTTGATCTCTTTCTTCTCGACTCTTTTCTTGTCGATAGGAAACTTGATTTTCCTACCATTGCATTAGGCCTCAAGAAACTTGTCCATTCCTTACACCACTTTAAAGCTTTACCCTACAGTATGCTTCTCATGAAATTTTTTAAACACTTTAACGTTTCTTTGAATAATGAGACATTTTTCCAACTTCGACCTACCGGCACTACAAATATTCAAATACTTAAACATGTGAAAATTACTAAAGAAGATGGTCAGTGGGTGGTACACGAACCCCACCTCAGATCCTTCGACTCTACCTTTGAGGGAGATGATAATGGTGATGATGATGACGTACCAGAAGCTCCTATTCCTCTTTACGATATTCTGGGCTCCAGTATCCTTCGATTTTCTAGCAGTGGCTTCACGTTTACCCAGGATCAGTACAACATGCTGAACGACTGCGTGATGCTCCATCAAATACAAGCTCAACAAGGCGCCATAGTAGTTCAACAGGAAGCCATTCAAGCATTGTAGGCAACGATGCATGCTCAGTAGAATGTCTTTTACGCCCATTTCTGTGCCCACTTCCCTCCTTTGGAGTCATACTCATAGATTTTGACAGATATTGTTTTATTTGCCTTACGATAAATAATTCCTTATGCTTTGTATTCCTCCTATGTTCTTTGTTTGATGTTGGATGTTTCTTGAATGTTTTTGGATATTATGCGTTTTCACTTGGATATATAATGCCATTATTTATGCCTATGGTTGTTTTCAGTACATGAATTCCCTATTTCGTATTCTTTTCACTTATGTTAAAAAGGGGAAACATATATACGATGATATGCATGCCTGGCCTGTATAAGAAAGGGAGAACAATATCATATGAATGCTTGATTTATAAAAGATATAATATTTTTCTTATTGCAAATCATATTTGTTTGTCATAATCAAAAAGGAAAAAAATGTTGACCTATGGTTGATCTTATATTTCGATTATAACAAACAAAGTAGTTTTACCTCTAACATTTGTATTTGAGTCTTCATTATTGCATATTGATCAAATTGGAGACAAAACAATTGCTATCACAGGACTTTAAATTGACGATCAAGAAAATTCAAAATGGATTTAAGTGTTCACAATCGGAGATAAATCGAGCACCCACACCAAATCAATCGAAGATATTAGAACTAGATGTTTGAGCTCATTTGTAAAGATAAAATACTTTAATCATTAACAATTAATTTAAGAAGTTTGCACAAAATTTATTTTCCAAAAGTACGAATTTCAATTTAATTTTCAAACATATTAGCATCACTTACCTTGAAAAATTAAGTAAAAATGTCATTTATAAGCTTACATTATTTCAAACAATCAAACAAGGAGACGAAAAATTTCAGTCCATCTGGATGTCCAGTTCATCTACAAGGGTCGATTTTTCTCCCGTTCTGACTTCTAATGAGCAAGGGCTAAATCAGTCATCCGAAACAGTATCAGACTTCCAGATGATCGTCCGGTTCACAAAGTTTTTAACATTTTTCAACTGTTACAAATACCAACCCACTTACCATTCATTACAAAATTCAAGAGCATTCAAATAAGATATATTTGAGCAAAATTATATAAATTTCTCATCTCATTTATTATCATCATATCATTTTAGCTTTGAAAAACTTTTGATCAAATTAATTTTTGAAAATCATTCTATATATCAAAATTTTACATATCTAACATTTGAACTTCATTTATTACTATCTATTAAAGTATTATTCTATCTCTCTCTTGGAACTTAATTTTGATCATCTCATTTATTAAGATAGAAGTTTCATTTGTAAAACCAACTTTTTTTAAAACTTGTGGGCCGTGTTGAGTTCCCGTAAAGTTCAACGGTGTATAAGGATCGATGCTCCTTATTTGTAAGTCACCATAAGTATTGTAAAGGGTTAGATTGTATTAACAGCAACAAAATATATGATGGAGGAAAACAAGGAATCATTGAAGATCAAGATAAATCATTGAAGATCAAGATGATTGATGATTATGATGATGTGCTTAATTTTAGGAATTGTCATTTATCTTTACATATTTAGTCTATTGAGTTGTACTATAAATTGATGGTTTCTCAATGAATAAAAACAACTCCCATTTCTATCTTCTTCATATTTTCTTCTTGGTATCAGAGCAGGTTTCGAGCTTCCGCTTCCGGCGAGCGGTCTAGTGCCGCTCGTCCAACCAACTTTTTCAATTTTCCTTTTCTTCTATTTTTTTAAAAATGATTTTTCATCAATTTTCTTTTCCTTATCATCAATAAGTCCTTTTTGGAAAATCATGAATTTTTTATCCGCAGAAAGTATTTTGTTACCAAAATCTCCCTTTACTACTTTAGAAGACAAATTACTCCATAATTTTTCCTGAAACAGACACCTCCTGTGCTACATCATCACATGCGGACAAAAACCTTGGCTATAGGCCCAAGTGAGCATATGTTCCCAGGCAAGGACATTATAGCTGGGGGAATATCTGGATGTGTACAAAACTGGTTCGAGGATTCAGGCAAACTTTGTGAGCAATTCTCTTTCTTTCCTCTCAACACGTCCCATAAAAAGAATAGCATATTCCAGCGAATCATCATGATTTTCCTTTCCTACACAACAATTTGATTTTCACTCCTCTCAAGTTATCTTCCATCAAATATATCATTCAAGATCCAGACAATACAGATCAATATCCTACCCGCCCAAATTCAAACAACACAAATTCATACCAAAAAATCAACGTATGAATCCATTGCCTATCAAAGTCCAAATCATCGAAACATTCTCTGAACAAATTCTCAGAAACACAACCCATGCAATATGGGATACACAAAATTCGTAAAAGAAAAAAGGCGAATTCACACCACCACACCATGTGACATATCTTCACAAGGATGAAGATTTTTAAATTTTTTCCACAAAATCAGTTTCCAAAACATGTTTCATTTTTTTTTTGTTGGCAACAAACTTTGCCTCCAACCCCGNACACTTTTTTTAACTTCAGGATAAGTGTACTCTATATTTACAGCAACAAAATATTTGATGGAGGAAATCAAGGATTCATTGAAGATCAAGATAAATCATTGAAGATCAAGATGTTTGATGATTATGATGATGTGCTTAATTTTAGGAATTGTCATTTATCTTTACATATTTAGTCTATTGAGTTGTACTATAAATTGTTGGTTTCTCAATGAATAAAAACAACTCCCATTTCTATCTTCTTCATATTTTCTTCTGATTGTACCACAAATCAATCAACACAGTGAAATTGGCCTTGCTCGTGCTAGAAAGTTTGGTAACGGAAGACGTCGATCATTGCGTTGGATCGAACATCCATAATTATATCGTTTGCATCATCTATCTCTCTTTTCTTATTTCTTTCATATTCACGCTTATTTATTGAATTAATCTATCTAGTTATTATGTACTTGATTTTAGACTAACTTTTCGAAATAGTTTTAAAAACCAATTCACTTCCTTCTTGGTTAGTTATTCATGGGCTATCAGTGTAAGCAGTCATACATATTTACCGGGTTAAGTTAAATTTTGAAGAATATGAATAATGGAATGAAGTTAATCAATGCAAATTTAGCAAGGCTACCAAACCCCTATTTGAAGTGCTGTAAACATAGTTTGCAAAAAGTCGGACTAGGATTGTAAACAAATGTTTATTGGGAGACAATTTAATTTTTTATATATATATTTTTGTATTTTGTTAAAAAATAATAATTAAAATAATAGAAAAACGAAAAAAATGAGAAACATAATTTTTTTTTTTATTTTGAAAAAAAAAATCTGGAGTTTTTACTTTTAGTTTCATGTTATTACCTAGGTTATACAACTCATTGAAAATTCAACAAGCCAAAACTCCCGCGTGGTTATATTTGTAATTATTAATTTTTTTTGTTTCTTTTCATGTAAGATGGAAATATTTTGCAGAATGAATGAAGGAGACTAAATGAAGATAAAAGATCAAGTGGTAAAAGAGAGTCTTCATAATATGGCACGACAAGTTTTGCTAACTTTTCTCATTGAAAACAATGTTTACTTCAAATTTGGGGTTGTAAGTTTATTATTTTGTGATAGTTGTTTTGTGTGTCATTTGTTTGTTTTTTCAAATATTGATAAAAAAAAAAATAAAATAGATTTGTCATAGAATATTGAAAAATTAAGAAAATAATTATCTAGTTTTTAATATGTTAGTTTGTATGATAGTATGATAGCTTTGCTAGTCAATGATGATGTTATTAAGAACTTCAGATGATTCATGAATCGTGACTAGGTATGGCTACTTGTATTATTACTAGGTGCAAGCAACGTGCAATGCACGTTTGCTTAGTTTATATTTAATATTTTTGCTTAATAATTAATTTATTATTAATAAAAATGTACTTTTTTTTGGTTAATTAAAGGCGTGTCTGGGCATGCTGCAAGGATGAAGGAAAATTGATTCTGTTACCCTTTTTTTTTTCAAACCTATAGCCCTACAGTGAGAGAATTGGTCCAAAATTGCGGCTCACAACGGTATAAATTGTGTTGTCAATGGCTTGATTTCTGCTGAAAAGCAGAAATAGACACCCTATAAATAATTAATAATGCAATATTTATGTAATTGATAAATAATTAGATGTGTGATTTTGATATCGTGTGTAGGTTGGTGAGATTGAAGAAAATAAGCAAAAGTAGACAAATTTGGAGAAAATGCTAAATTGTAAGGGATCCAAAGTTTGGGGGGGCTAAAATGTAAATATTTAAAAATTGTGCCGAATTTCACGATGAAGATTTGAGAGTGCTCGGAGTCAATTGGATAAAGGAATTTGTCAAAGGGATCAAATTTAGTCAAAAGATAATCACAAATCAATTTTCAACTGAAAAGTTATGCTCTGGTGTTTTAGTCTCTTATTGAAACCTATTTTTGGCATATAAAGTGATCGAATTGGAGAATGATATCTGAATTAAAGTTGTAGCTAGATAAGTTAGCTTTCCAACGCATTTGCATTGCCTCAATAAGATATCAGAATATAAAGTTATGATAAAAATACTGAAAGAAAGTGCAGCTGTCTGTTTAAAACAAGAAATTTCGTTACATAATCCGTTATATTGAGACCTATTTCTGGCATATAAAGTGGTCGAATTGGATAATGATGTCTGAACAAAAGTTGTAACCAAATGAGTTAGATTTTCAACGCATTTTAAATTGCCTCAATCAGACATCGGAATACAAAGTTATGATAAAAACACTAAAAGAAGGTGCAGCTGTCTGTTTAAAATAAGAAATTCTATTACATAGTTTGATATATTGAGACATATTTTTGGCATAGAAAGTGATCGAATTGGAGAATAATATCTGAATCAAAATTGTGGCCAAATGAGTTAGCTTTCTAACTCATTTTGAATCACCTCAATCGGATATCAGAATATAAAGTTATAATAAAAACACTGAAAAAAGGTGTAGCTGCTTGTTTAAAACAAGAAATTTCGTTACATAATCCATTATATTGAGATCTATTTTTGGCATAAAAAGTGATCCAATTGGAGAATGATGTCTGAATCAAAGTTGTAGCCAGATGATTTAGCTTTCCAATGTATTTTGAATCGTCTCAATCGGATATCGAAATACAAAGTTATGATAAAAATATTGAAGGAAGGTGCATCTGCCTGTTTAAAACAAAACATTCCGTTACGTAGTCCGTTATATTGAGACATATTTTTGGCATAGAAAGTGATCGAATTGGAGAATGATGTCTGAATCAAAGTTGTAGCCAGATGGGTTAGCTTTCCAACTCATTTTGAATCGCCTCAATCGAATATCAAAATACAAAGT